>CATKHJ010277000.1:0-22234 GCA_949750685.1 Vernicia montana | reverse complement strand
AGATATTCTCTTTTCGGCTTTATTTAGGGGTCTGATATAATAATTGTTATTATTATTATTGATTTTATCTCTGGATCGAAGTCGGCCCACCATTTATACAAAGTGTTTTATTTTTTTTATTATTTCGTATGATCTATTATTTGCATTATCAGTGTTCTTTGTCGAATTTTGGCAAATTACGTAAGCACTGAAACTACATTCTATATAATACTGTGAAATTCACCTTTTTTTTTTTTTTTTTTTTAATTTTTTTTTTACTGAGAGAAATTAAATTGAAAGGATAGAGGTCACTTGAATTGGGTATAAATTAAGTCCACAAATGAATTGAATTTAATGAATTTAAGTCAACCATTGCTAAAATGTTAGAACTAACCAATTAGGTAATCAAGTCTAAACCATTATATATCTATATATTTTTAGTGTATATTTTTAATGTGAGATTGCTTTTTAACATTTTAATAATATTATTTAATTTTTTTATACAAATTAAAAAAATATAATTAATTTTATCAATTTCTTTTCTATTTTATCTTTTAATTCCTTTCTTATTCCTTTTTTGAAAATATGAAAACTTAGAAAATTAAAGTATTTATTAATAAAAATGCACTTGTTTGATTTTTTTTTTCAATAAAAAAATTAAATTATAATTTAAAACTTTTAAAATAGAAATTTAAAATTATTAAAATGACAGGGAGGAGAAAGTGTTATTTAATAATACTTGTAATAATCTTTTTTACTTAATTTAGTTGATTATAAGGATACTCCTTTTTCTAACCCCAATTATTTTAGCCAACTTTTGTTTTTCCCAAGAATAGCTTAAAGGTAATCAAACATAATTTAATTTAATATTTCATTTTTTTTAATAATCTAAAGAGTAGAGGTATGAAGTTTTCCATTTATTTATTATTATTATAAATAAATTTATTTAATGAGTTATTTTTAATAAATTTAATTTTGATTGAAATTTCAGCATTAAAAATGTTTTAAATTTTAATATCATTGAATAAAAAATAACTACTCTTAACACTACGATTATTTGAATTCAAGCTACCTATCTTTTTATTTTGAGCATGAAGATTAATTTTTTAATAAAATGAAAGTTAAAATATATAAATTCTCCGAATCCACAGAGACAAATTCTGTTCCATTCCCACTCTTATCTTGTGAATTTGAATCAAAAGGCATATCTCATCTCCTCTCTCCATCACAAGGATTTTTAGCTCTTACCCACAATCCATAAAACAGACTCACCAATCAACGTAACAACAGACCAAACACCGTTACTATCACCACTACCCTTTTCACTCTATTGTCTGTCAGCTAAAAACCTCTTCCGTTATACGTGGCATCTTTTCATTGGTTTGTACACGTAGACATGAACACGGCCAAACCCTTCGCATTAAATGATAGCAACGCCTTCGCCCAACAACTACTGCCCCCTCATTAATTGCTCCCAGCACCACCACCACTACCACGAATACCTTACTCTCTCACATTCACCTCAATCGCAGCCGGTGGCGGGTGTAATACAATCACAATAACCTAGTTCAAATGTTTCAATGCAAACAAAGAGTTGTGATGTAACAATTAATGGGAAAAAAAAAAAGTTATTTTTAGTAAATTTCAAAATATTAGATTAATACAAAACCCGGACATAATTAAGTTAATAACATTAGGAAAAAGGACAATAACAAGAAAAAAAAAAAGATAATAATCAACCCAATAAAATTAAGAAAAAGAGATTGGATTAATAATTAAAAAGAAGTCTCTGTTTGTAGAAACTATTCTTTTTTCAGTCTCTTTTTTACTAATAATAATTGAGCCAATTCAGGGGTCGATCTGAGTCAATACCCGAACCACCACCCTTGCCTCTGTGCTCTGCATGTACCCGAGTAACCGACACAATCCTACCCATTTTAAACACCATGCAAGGAGTCTCCACGCGCGGTTCGTTCTTGACTCAACACCCACACAACTCCACTGATTTTTGTTTTTTTTTTCTTTGTTTTTAAGTCTCACTCACTCCACACTCACCAAAGCTCTCTCTTTTTTCACACTCTTGACCACCGTGAATCACACAAACACTACCATACATAAATAGAGAAACACTCATCATGTTAAAAGAGATTAAAAACTCAGACGACTAGTAGTTGATTGATGATCATCATCAGCTTTCACATTGAAGAGCAGCTTTGATCTTTTGGACAGTGCATGAGATGAGATTGTTGACTGTCTCCACCGATTCTACTGTGAGCTTGGCCGTAGGGAGACTATTCACCAAGATTTGGAATGCCACCGTAAGAAGGGACCCACTCACTCTGTGTAGGCCTTGGCCACCGTTGTTATTACTACCAGCTGGGCCATTAGTAGTAGTAGAAAGGGACCCACGAGAACCAGGACCGTCAGGGACAATAGCGAAGCCCGAAGGAAGAAGAGCTACGTAAGCAGAATCTCCACCGTTCATTACGACGTGCATGGCTGGAATGTCAACGGGAGCGTACACTACAAGCGACCCCGCCGCGTCTATGCATGTCTCTTGTAGGATGAGCATGCTGCTCTGGTTGGCGTTCATGGCCTGCATAAAAATCATAAATTTTCTCATAATGAAATAACCCTTAGATTTTAATCAAAATTACGAAGGGGGGGGGTTGCCATTGTATGTTTGTCAGTAGTAGGGAGAGTCAAACCCTGTGAAATGTGATATAACATTAAAAAAAACTTTATCATCATAACAATGAATCAGGAAAAAGGAAAGAGAGAGAGAGGATGAGATCAGATTGATATGAGAAAGCTGACAGGTGTTTTTATATTTTGACTTTTTTAAAACTTACAAAACAAACAACTGTCCCCTAAAATCTGCTTCTGCCTGTGTCAGTCCATTTAGATACTTCCAAATTCCCAACTCGTCCCTTTCTAACTCAACTTTTTATCTATCAATTTGACCTTTACAACCAGGGACACATCAGACATTATCAAAATTTTCTTTTATAATATGTGTAACTCCATGTGACCATTTTTATTTTATAATAATCATTAACAAAAGAGAGAGAAAGAGAAAATTACACTGGCGCGTAAGAGGGATACGCAGTTGCCGTGATCCTGGCCTTTTGCAATGTGAGCCATCTCCTGCATGGGTCCACCGTTGGATAGAATATCCCATTCGCTTCTTAGCCGTTCATCACGTAGAAAATCAAAGAGTCTTTGAGGAGAAACAGGTAGCCAAACTGAAGTGGCAGCACTCAATACAATACCCGGTGGCTCGCCGGGATCGTCAATGCTCTTTCTAGTCATAACCCTAACATCTTCATCCACATTTCCGGCATTCAGCTTATTCCATTTATGCACCGTCGAAGCACAAACCCCAGCACAGAAATTATCAGTCATTCTCTGGGCAAGCTTTAGCATACTTCGCCGCCCACTTGCAGTAATCGCTGTGCATTAATAAACACTTCCTTTATTAAAAAAAAAATACAAGAAATTCATTAACAAATGTAATGAATTATAGGGTTTATAGTTATATTAACCTGTGTGGTCTCTAGTGGGCACAGTGGAAGACATGAGAATGGCGAGACATTCGCACTGCCGTTGAAGGGTCGCTACCCATCTCTGGGCACCGAAGCCCATGCCGGAACTTATTAAAGGGCGGTAGAGCTGGTGGATTTGACATTCATCATATTCTGCATGTTCAACCCAAGTAACCTGCATTTTATTTGGCACCAAATGGTAAATAATTACTTGTTGAAGAATAGAAGAAAATCATTATTGATTATTGATAGCTACATGAGAATAATTTTCTTTTATTTATTTATTTATTTTTTAAGGGCTAAAGATTACGTTTTCTATATTTTGTCAGCTAATGATTAGAAATTAAAGATTGAAATATTGCCCGATTCCATGGAAGGAATGGAAGCTGCTGCTAGTCAAACTCTAAAAACATAAACAAATCTAAAATGAGAGTGTGAGAGATTCTATTGCTTATTATTATAATAAGTCTGGAAAATTTATATTTATTTTGAGAGGAGTCGATGTACAGTGTCTCTCATTAAAAAAAATATATAGAAAAATGGAGGGAAGCAAATCTCGGAAATGGCTGGAGGTTGGGCTCAATGAAAAGATTGGCATCAAATATATAAAAAGGTTTTTACAAGACTTGAAGGAACAAGGTACAACGTAAAGGGTGACATCGAGATGTGTACTGCTGTCTACAATCTTTATATAAAAAAGATTGCATACTCATGTGGAAACAAAATAGCCAGTCTTGGAGTTCGAATATAAGGTCTCTATAAAGTATAAAAAATAAATAAATAAATAAATAAAATTAACACATAATGAAGCTGGAACCAGATCACAAATATATTTTTAATATAAATATTATATTAAAATTTACAGTAAATTATGACCTGTCAAACATAATTTTTAAAAAATAATTTGTATTAATTTTTTTTATATATAATTTGTGTCATCTAATATTGTACAACTTTAAATTATTAAATTATTGATTAATAAGGATATCATTAGCCAAGACAATATCAAAGATTGGAATAGAAACATCAAATGTATTGTTTATTCAACCCAAAGAGTTGAAGATAACTAGGCATTTACTTGTAAAGGATATGAAATCAATGTGTTCAAGGCATCAAAATATGAGTAATGGAGGCTTCTATTCATTAAATAATAATAATAATGTAGTAATCTCGATTTGCTAGTGTACTATGGCAATATTTTAAAAGATTAAGCAACCCTAGTTGTTGAAACTTGAAATGTAAACAAATAATTTGAGACCAGAAGATCAAGAAGCATCATCCAAGTGAATTATAAATTTTATAATAAATTGAGTACTCTAGGAAGGTTCAGATGACAGTGTGGGTATTCAGTGAGTAATCACTAGACAAAACAAACAAACAAACAAAAATATATACTATTTCTCTTAGATGGACGAGCCCTAAGTTTAGGCTTGGGAATGGAAAAATGCTAATGATTTTTTTTTTTGGCCAAGTGACCTTATGTTAAATTAAATGCTATCAACTAATAAAGCTCCAATGTTGCAATTAATTCAACAAACTCATTAATGGATAAAGAAGAACAACACCCACCTGGAGAAAATGCAATAAATGTAAAACTGAAACAAACCCAAACAGGTTTTTCAACTGAAAAAAATGTAGACAAAGTGAGATCATCATTTACCTTTGAGTAGCCATTAGGCATATCTTGAACCACACAGCCAGAAGGAAGCCTCCTGCAATTAACAAAAGTTGGTGCACCAGAAGTTTCTCGGATACTGTCAATGGACACATCAACAACAGCCCAAACACCCTCTGCGTGCTGCTTGCAAAAGCGAAGGAAATTGACCTCACGAACGGGGACCAAAGGAGATAGAACTTGCAGCTCAGCATGCATCTGATGATAGTGATGATTAATTAATAATGTTTAATCTAATTGGTGTTAATTGTTAAACAATGGGCTTAATTAATCATTTGGCAGCTATCATATTAATCATATTCCAAATATAGCACCAAATGACTAAAACAGTAGATTACCAACTGGAGTGAACCATTTCTAGTTCCGCCCATTCCACTGGATATCACATCAGTGGTAGAGGTCCTCGCAATCATACAAGGAAACATTTCTGCCCATCGATTCTACCAAAAGAAACCAACCCCAAAATTAATTTTCCATAAAATACTCCAAATTAAATTATAATAAAATTATAGTTCAAGAATCAAATGAAAAAAAAAATAACTTCGTTAGATTAATCAGCTTACCGAGTCCATTAAAGTCTCAACAAGAGCTAAACTGTTGATGATTACCATGCCAGCCTCCCTGGAAGCTTCAGAAACAAACCCATTTGGTTTGATCCCAATGCAAGGAGTGAAAGTTCTCATATATTCTTCATGATTTAATATTTCCCTACCACCCTCCAAACTCCTAATCCAAAGAGGTTCATCAGTTTGTGCCATCTTAACCAACTCATCCATGGCAGCTAATGCAAGCTCTAAGAACATAGATCTCTCAAGTGATCTATCAAGACCAGTTACGCTTGCTGGTCTAGTTTGAGTCACTACAGGTAAAGCACTTGAAATTCCACCTCCAAAATCAGGCCCCAAAGGCAATGTTGTAGCTACAGTAGTTAAACCACCAAAACCATTGCTACCAACACCAAGCTCCAAGCTAGAATTTGGCATTGGAGGGCCAATCGAACTAGCCAATGAAGAAATGGGCCGACCCAAAAACTTTCCAGCAAGGGCACAAACTCGATCTAACTCATCTTTTAATCGAGCATTCTCAATCCTTAAATGTTGCTCTTCAAGTGAAATATCACCAATAATTGCAGGACCGCCACAGTTTGAACAAATTGGGTTTCTCATAGCATCTCTAATGGACATGTTTTCTGCCCGAAGCTTGTCGTTTTCTTGCCTGAGTAATGAGTTCTCATGGCGTTCCAATTGGGTCTTGTGCGAAAAATCACACATGAAACAAAAAATCAGTACTGAAAGCCCGAAAGGGAAAACAAAACAACCAGCTGTTAGTCAATATCTCTACCTTCATTTGGGTTCGGCGATTTTGAAACCAGAACTTGACTTGCCTAGTCTCCAAGCAAAGCCTTTTGCTAAGCTCCAATCTTTGTTTTTCGTCAGGATGAGGGCACTCCTTGAACAGACTGTCAATTTTTTTTGTTTTTTAAAAATTGCAACAAGAAAAATCCCGTGCAATAATTCACAGGGAAATTAAATTAAATCTTGTAAAAAGATAAAATAAAAAAAAAATTCGTACGCTTCCAGTTCTTGAATTTGCTGTGGAGTGTGTCGGTGGTATCTCTTTTTCCTTGGAGGATTGTCGGCTGCGTCTTGATCATCACCAGAAGCTCCATCCATATTATCACTACCAGATCTGCTCTCATGTTCTTCTTCTCTGCTTCTTCTACCACCGCCGCTTGGCTCAAAATTTTCAGCCATTCTACCTACATCACCTTGACCATCTATGCTGGGTTGTTGCTGAACCAAAAAAAAAAAAAAAAAGAAGAAGTAATCATCAAAACTAGGTGTTCAGAAAAATAAGTGCGTAGCAGAAGAAACAAAGAGAGAAAAAAGGAGGCCGTACAAGAGCAAGAGAGAGTCCAGGAGAGTTAAACATGGATTTGGTGAGAGAAGGAGAGACAAGGCGTGGCTGAGCTATTGCACCAGTGGGCATATTGCTACTGCTGTATGGTATATCTGCCACGATTCTTGCACCTCCACCACCAGGGCTACCGTTTTCAAGGAAACCCCCAAAACTCATGAACCTTGATTATAGCCTGTTTTTAATCCTCTATCTTCTCCTAAACTATATATCACTTCCCTCAAGATTTGCTTCTTATTCTCTCTACAAATTTACAAGCACTTCTCTCACTCGGTATTCGTCAATAGATTTGCTCCATTTCTCAATTAGACCCATGAGATTATCTTTTCATCCCAAAAAAAGAAATTTTTTAAAAAAACAAAGCAAACCCAAAAATTACAAATCAAACAAATATATAGTGAACCAAATAAGATATCTCTCTAAACTTTGAGAAACAGTATTTTGAGAAGACAAAACCCAAATAAAAAAAAATAAAAGAAAGAACAGAAAGGTAAAGAGGTAGAGGAGACAGAAGGATAATGTCCAAATGTCTCCAACTTCCTCTTTACAGAAATCAATTGTTTTTAGAGAGAAAGAAAGAGAAAGAAGGCAAGCAAAAACCCTTTTTAAGTACTCCTGCTTAGCACTTCGTTCTCTATCCCTCTCTCTTTCTTATTGTTTTGTCTGTCTAAAAGATTATCACTCTACTGCTTAAAGAAAGAGCACAAAAAGAAGAAAAAAGGAGGGAAGAGCAGTGAACAGCGTTGAAAAAAGAAAGGGGGTAACCCTAGCTCTGTGTTAAAGAAATATAATAACTTGGTCTCTGCATGCTTGAGTATACTGAACTTGAAAAAGAGTAAGCAAGAAAATATGATAAAAAAAAAAAAAAAAAGAAAACGAAAGATTTTCAGAGACAAGGGGGAAAAAAAGAAAAAAGCATGAAGGAGAGAGAAGATGAAAAAAATATTAATAAAAAAGGTGAAGATAAAACGCAATGTGTGGTGGACTCTTCGAAGCCTTACAAATACATAGCTCCAAAAAGGATCGGTTGACTCTCTCTCTCTCTCTCTCTCTCTCAAAGTCTGTGAATTTAACAATTAAAAAATTGAATTGGCTTTTTTGACCCTTTTATTTTGTAATCAGAAGAAGAAGAAGAAGAAGAAGAAGAAAGCTGTGTAAGTAAAAACAAGTTACTTTTAGTTTTAACAGAGAGCTTTCAGATCCGTTCCCTCTTTTCTTGTCAATCCAAACAGACCTCTGCACTCTTTGGATCACTTCTATTTTTAGGGTTTTTTTTTAATAACTCTTTAAGCCCAAAATCAATAACTATAAATTTATTTAAAAAATATATTTTTTTTAGTAATCACCAGTATTATTATTATTTTTTTAATGAATCAGAATTATTGATTTTTAAATTTAACGGAACTAGTAAATTTCACTTTAACAGCTAGTCAAATTAAAATTTTTTAGTTTTGAACACGAACGTAATGCTGTTGAATCAAAAATTTATTAGTATATTATTATTTTCTATGTTCTTTTATTTTTTTTTTCTAATTTTACAATCATTGAAATTATTATATTTTATGCATTCATTAAAATTAAAATTCCCCCCTTTGATCAGTTTAAATATATAGTATTACATATAATATAATAGTATTTCACATTCTTTTGAAAATCCTTGTAGCCTTCTCTCAATTTTTTTCTTTATTTTTTCTAAAATTTATTATTTGAATCACTGTCGATTTTCATTCAGTCAGTGGTAGTTTATTTTTCTTTATTTTATTTAGTTTTTTTTTTTCAATAAGAGATATTTGTTAATTTGTAACTTTGTAAACATTGATCTAATTTTATTTTTCATTTACTTTATAAGTTATGTTATCCTTTTATGAGATTTAATAAGTTTTTTTCATATAAATTTTTAGTGAGTTTTTTTTTATATAAGTATTATGTTTTTTTGAGTTTACAACGATGATTTGCTGGTCATTATGATATAATGGCAATCAACTGGTGTTCAATTTGTATATGGACTTTTGAATATCTTAGAGAAATTAAATAAGACATATATAGTTTGTATAATTATAGATTCTGAAGCATGTTTGTTGTATGTTTGTGCAAAATCATATGTTGTTAACAATTTACAAAAGTTTAACTATAATTTTGACTTGATTATTGAAGATAACTAAGAATTACATAAATAAATTTATAATTTAATTATTAAATTTATAAAGATATTTGCGAATCAAGTGGCCTGTATCTTAATAAGAGCAATTAATTTTATGCAAAAACTCAATAATTGGAGCTGTGCTTTCCCTATATTCTTGAATATTTTAGTTTCTCATATCTATTAATAATATTATATTATTTTCAATATATATATTAAAATTTATTACATATTACAAGTTGATTTTAATAATAAAAGTATATTTAAGTATAATCTAAACTATAAGGATGTGAACAATAAACTCTAATTTTATTTCTTTTCTTCTAATGCTAATAAATAAATAAATAAAATATTGATGAATAAAACAAGAACAATAATTACTTGTCAACTCAATGAACCCATGAATTGAATTTTTGAAATGATGCAATTGACAAATCTGTGCAACATTTTAGCACGATATGGCAAATCATGCATTCATATGCAAATAAAAGTTATTTTTACTATTAATATTTCCAATATTACAAACTTAAAATACAACGAGAGATGATGCCATAAAATATAATTAATGAGATCACACACACACACATGTATAATATAATTCATAAAATGTATTTATATAAAACAAGTTTCTCATAAATAAATAAATATAAATATAAATTTTTATTTATATTCTTTTACAATTGTTCTCACACGTCTCATTTTTTTTTTAAACATTATATAATTATCTCATTATTAATATTGTCAAATATATATTTTTTCTATATTATGAGATCACTAGTTTAATATATATATAAATTATGAAGAAAATCAAATTTTGAATGAGGCCATGTGTAGAGATGACAACGGTTTGAGTTTGAGGTGAATTTTGCAAAATTTACATTCGACCTGTTTAAAAAATAAAATACTCACCCGTTACTCGCCTCGTTTAGAATTGAGTCTAGTAATGAGACAGGGCGGGACGGGTTAGGTATACCTTTTTATATTTCTTTTTTGTTTTTTTCTCTTCAAAAAAAAATTTAGTGGTATTTTCTCATATATATATATATATATTGACGCAGTGTAAGCAAAAAGACAAAACTGTTTAGAATTTAAGTTTTTCTGTATATTAATATTGCCCTAAAACAGGCAAAGTAGAAGTTTAAATAGGGGTCTCGAAACCCTAGACACGGGTACAAATATAGAAACTGCCAAAAATGACAGTTTCAAAATATTACACCAGAAAAACATAATGATTAAAATAAGGAAAGTGTCACAGACGGCACCTCAATCCGGGATCTCTACCAAAAGTTAAAAACAATTCAAAAAATTTCCATAAATGGAAAAACGACAAAATTAAGGGCCCAAATGAAAGAATTTGCCCGAAAAACGACGTCGCTCATCGCTAAAGGCCATGACTCGGATCTGTTGAACCATTTCCCTTTGGATCAAGTACTTGTAAGGCCCAAAATCACAGCTGTCCCGAGCCACTATTTCTTCTGCTTGACCCGCTGCTTGTCTAAGCGGCCTAGAAACCCTTCTGCAAAAGCCTCCACGTCATATATATATATATATATATATATATATATATATAAAATTTATATTTCACATAAAAAATAAGATCTACATTTTCACAAAATATATATTAAATACATATAATATTTTAAAAAATAAAAAATATATATATAATATATATAATCGGATTGAATTATATTATTATCTGAATCCGACTCAAATAAAAATTAAAAATTCGCCTCGTCTCATTTACTAAAAATGCCAATATTTCTTGTCACATTAGAATCAAGAACCTGACGGTTAGATAAAATTGATATCCATAATCATGTGACCCACTCAAGTAAAGGTATCGCGGTCCCTCAATACACCTATAGCTGTGACTATACTACATAAAATGGAGAAATATTTAAATCCACTAAAAATATGTTGTTTTGTATATTAATTAACTTAATAATAATTATTGTTTTGACACAATTTATGTTATTTAGTATGTCATGAGCCATGATGTAATTTTATATGACGAAATAAGAGCAATTATGTAATATTTTGACACAATTTATGATATAAAATATGAATAATTATTATTTATTTAGTTATTATTGTATAATGTCATCTAACATTGTACTTAAATTTTTATTTGAATTTAAACTTACAATATCATAATTATAAAAATGACATTGAATTGCTAGAACAAAGTTAATGTGGGAGCAAATCATTTTTTTTTTCTTTTGTTTTTTGTGAGAACAAAGTTTTTTTTTTTTGCCAAGATTTTGTGAGAACAAATCATTTAAGTTTTTTAATGAGAACAAATCATTTACTTTTTTAAGTATTTATTTATTTTTTGGCCAAATTTTAAGTATTTATTCTTTTTTTCGCCAAATAAATTTTAAGTATTTATTCAAACGCATAATCACAACAAATTAAATCCCAAGTACAACACTTACCGTACAAATGGCTATGCAGCTATAATTATATTTATGTCACTAACCATCACACCGTTTATTAACGGTGACCGTATAATTAGATTTTTTTTCTTTTTTTTTTTGCACCAAGTATAATTTGATTAACCCTCATAAAAAGTAGGAAAAAAAAAAAAAAATCTTTGATGAATTAAAGAGAGCGACTGCGGCATTTTTTGGCCAATCTTTTCTACTCCAACATCCTTAGATGATCTCCAATTCACTTTTTTACATGTGGCAAATCATTTATTATAAAGAGTTATTTTAAAATATAAAATTTTAATAAATTTTTTATTTTTAAAAAATAAAAAAATTAATTTGATCCTACATATCTAGAGAGTAAATATTACTTTTTATTCTAACTTTAATTAATACAATATAAATTTTTATCAACTTTATTATATATAATTTTAATACTATTTTTTCTATTAAATAAATTAAAAAAATAATTAAAATAATTAATACTTATGAGATAAAATAAAATATTGAGCAAAATATAAAGAGTTTATTAAATTTAAATAAATTATTTTTGTTATTTATTAATAAAATATTCTTTATTAAATAAAATATACTCATTTAAAATAAAGAGTACAATCGAGTATTGAGATTTGAGGATGCTCTTAATGAAGATTTTTTTTTAATTAAGCTGGAAATGCAAAACTGCAATTTACTTTTGAAACCCTATAGATTTTACTAATTTTACCAAATTACCCTGGGACAAATGGTGAATATTCCATTTGTAATGATGGTAAATGATTAAGAAATCTAGTGGGAAGATGAGTAAAAAATGATGACGAATTTGATTTTTTTGAAGATTTCATTATTTAATCCTAATTATAAAAAATAAATAAATAATAAGTTATTATTTCATCTCTAAAATTTAATTTAATAAAAAGTTACCTTTTTTTTTTTTATCAAACTAATTAAATAATTTTTGAAATTTCATTACGTCCAATAAAATAGTCTTTTTATTGTTAAAAACTTATAAAAAGACTAAAATACTCATCATTTAGGTAAATGATAGAACAAACAGTTTATTTAGTGTCGGCTTTTATAGCACCATATATGTATTTTGCCATTGTTGCAGGGAGGCAGTCCCCTGGGCACTGCCATGAGTGTGTTTAATTATGACATGTCTTGTCTTATGTATCGATAGGTGATATTTCTTATAGTAGTCTACTTAATAATCTTTGGACAAGTCGAGTCAATGAACTTAAATGAAAGGTAAAATTTTAATCTGATATAAGAGTGGGTGAGCTAATTGTAACTCGTTTTGCTGATATTTATATGATTTTATGGAGCATTTGGAATTATTGTAATAATGTTTTATGGAGAAGCACTAACACACTTGTGGAGGTTTTTATCCAACATATTTATGTTTTGTTATCAGATTGGTTGGAAGGGAAAAATATATTGGGTTATGACCCTTCTTTAGGTCATTAGCCAACGATTTCAATTAGATGGCAACCATTTGATGCTGGATGGATAAAATGCAATGCTGATGCCGCTTTATTTCAATCTCAACTAAGGATGGAAAATGGGTGCAATGTTGAGAGATCATACAGGTCAATTTTTATTAGCTTTTACTTCTTTGTTGAGTGGCCTGTGCTCAGCCTCTGAAGCAGAGGCAATAGCATTAAGGGAAGCTCTAAGTTGGTTGATTAGAGAATATGTTTCTGCCTTTGGTACTCTTTTTGCTTAGTATAGATCTTTAATAGCTCAATGTCATAATATGAAATTAGACTTTGTTAGGAGATAAGCTAATGAGGTGGCTCATACTTTAGCATGCTATTCTCATATTTATGCTAGTCTTTGTATTTGAACTGATCACCTGTTGGTTTAGAAGGGGTTCTACTCCATGATCTTGCTTCAATTTGATTAATGAAGTTTGTTTTCTCTTTTTTTTCTAAAAAAAAAAAAAAGAAATTTGGTCATGTTAAAAGTAATCCCATATTAATTAGAAATTAATAATATAAATGGTTAATATATGTTGAGACCCTATTACTTAATTGGCTAGTTTTAGTCATTTTAGTTATGATAGTGCGTAATATACTAATATGTGTTGTGTGTGTTTGTATTCTTAGCACTCTCCTATATTTGTCTTCTTCCCCATTCATATATTTGTCTTCTTCCCCATTCATAAAAATGAATATGGTATTAGAGTAAATTTGGTTCGGTTTCTTGATTTTCCGGTTTTTCGTTTGGATGTTTAATTCCAGCAGCCCGGTCCGATCCCAAACTGATTGTCCAGTCCCAACGAGCCTAATTTATAGTCCAAGTGATAATTGGATATCTATTTCTAATTGTCACTTGAGAAAAGTGTTGAGAGTAATTTCATATTGATTGAAAATGAATAATATAAATAGTTAATATATGGTGAAAATCTATTATTTAATTGGCTAATTCTAGTTATTTTAATTATGATAGTGCTCAATATATCAATATATGTTGTGTGTTTATATTTTAGTACTCTCTTATATTTATCTTTCTCCCAATTCATAAAAATTAATATGTCCAACAATGAATTTCCAAATTAAATTGCACTGGAGAGAATACATGATGATTCATGGAATCATTTATTTTGTAATAAGAAGAAAATCGAACACTCGAATTAATTTTTATCAGGATGCAAATAAATTTTTTTTGACAACTGAATACATTTTTTTTATTATTATTTTTTATAATATGAGAAATTCAGATTTGATAGCTAACTAGAATTGAAATGAAACTTGAATGCCCTAATTATAAAATTGGATTGAATGCACATAAGAACGTAACCTATTACCCAACAATTGGTACGTAGTCATCAAAACTATGACTTATTGAAATTAATAATAGAACATAAATGAATTGCCTTTTTCCATCCTCTACAACCCATCATCTTTAAGCACTAGAAAAACTAGAAAACTGTCACCATTAATGGGAAAAAACTACTAATATTAGAAAACATGGAGGAGTAGTTGCTAGCTGTAATAATACTACTAGTAAATAAGGGAAAATTTATAACACAACACGAACTCTCTGTCTCTGCCAAATATCACTTTTATGAGAAGTTTATTATACTAGATGAAGAAATTTATACAAAAATTTCAAATCACCAATAAATATTCTTGCATTTGCCTTTTTGACACCCTGGTTTTGTTGTCAATTTTATCAATTTAGTTACCATGCATGAATATACTTTAAATTCCAAATTAACTTATAGTATCACTAAATTCTCAATTTTCTTTTTGAAATATTGAAATTTTTTAATAAAGATCCTTAACATTATTATACATTATCATACATATACTTGATCAATTATTAACCTAATAATATTCACTATTACAAATAATCTTTTTTAACAGCAAATGGATCATACAATTAAAAGTAAAAAAATTTAATGTTAATGAGAATTAATTAGCTAGCAACACTACCACCTAATGTATAAAACCTCATAACTAATTAATTTTTTTTTTTGGATAATGCTAGGTGATGCAAGTTGTGTAAAAAAAATTTGACGCAAACTAATATAATTTGAACACATCATACAGAAAAAAAATAAATAACAATAATTACCCTTATTTTACATCATAAGTTGTGTAAAAAAAATTACACAATTGTTCTTATTGTGTCAGACGCAATTGCGTCATTTAAAATTATACTTCTTTTTTAAATTTATTATAGATATTTGACAGCACTATTAATATGCTGTTAATATCTGTTGACATTTAGTAACACTATCAACTTACTGTGATAAGTATATACTTGTTAATTATTAATTTTAGTAGCATATATATATCAAATGATGTTAAACTAATATTGTTAATTCATGTATTTGTTATAGTGATTAATTACACTATTATAATCTTACAAAATGAATCTAATATTAATGAATTAAAATTGATTTATTAGTTTCCTAACTTATATTAGGAGATGTGCATTTGACTACCGACTAAATAGTAGTTTTGTGGACGGTGGATAAAAGAAAAGGCATGTTTGAGAAAAGGGGAAAATACGAAGAAGATGCAAAGATAATGTAAACGAAAGACGAAAAGTGTCAACTTAAAGGAACTGGGAATTGTAATCTCAGATAAAAACAAGAGTAAATGTCAAGGTTTTAGGGTATGAAAATGCAAAAGGAGATGACTGGAGAATTTGGGTGAGACTTAAGAGGGTAGTGAGGGTGAGGGTGGGGGGTTATGTTGCCATCTAAAGGTCCACAACCCACATGACCTTTCACTCTCATTAGGTTGTAATCTGAACATGAGCCCGTAATTCCTTTAATTTTGCTGTCCATACTATGCCAAGCCTTAATTAATTCCATGACTCCAGGTAGAGAATTGAAATCGATAAATAGGTAAGAGTTTTTTTTTTTAAAAATATTTTTTTTATCATTATCTGGCACTATTTCAACAGGTAGACGTTAGCCCTACAACCACCTTTCTTTTGCTGTTTCTTTCATTAATGCCATTGTTGCTATTTTTCCAGCCCATCTCCTCCGTTATTACATTAAAGTTTGACCGCTAGCCGCCACTCTCTTTCTTTCCTTCTTCCTATATAAAATAGATTGCATACCTCCCTCTCTAACCGGACAAGCTCATTATCTCTCTAAAATATATATTTTTTATTAATTAATTGAACTCTGATTAAAATTTAAACTCAACTACATTAATTTTAGTCATATAAATTACTTGGATGCAATTAGACTTATTTATGGATCGAGTTTGAATTTGAAAAATGCTTAATTTTTCAAAAGACTGACTCGATCAGTCCATAATTTTTTTCACTAATTAAAGTTCTTGATACAGTCTACGAATAGGTTTAAATGCCACTAATCTAAAGCTTATTAGTCACTTTAAAACATGACTTCTTCAAAATTAGTATATGTGGGTGACTCTGCTACTTTTGACTAATTTCCTTTTTTTTTTTTTTTTTGAGCATTTACTTTTGACTAATTTCAATTTCTATGTTTCGAGCAAATTCAAATGGAGCTGGTACAGACCCGGTCACTCCTTGAAAGTTAATGGCATCCTTTTGGGTTGCAGATGGGCCAGGCAGGGCCACTCTGGGCTACGAGCTAGTCTGCAGACCATCCTAAACTGCAAATTGCATATATTAATTGTTTCCATCCCCTAATTTTCATTTTAATTTTTTAGTTTGTAGTTATATATATAGTATCACAAATTAGTTTTGATTATGTTAAAAAGAAAAATAAACTGTCTAAATTTAAAAACAATATATGAATTAAAATCAAATTGGTCAATTGTCTGTTTTGTAATACAGATGATCAGTAGTTTAAATTCTCACAATCTCGTTCATGTGATGTAAAAAAAAAAAAAAAAATCAACATTGAGCAATGATCTTTTATTAAAATATTATCTATTTTAACCCTTGACTTGGCAATCTTATCTTAAAAAAAAAAAAAAAAAAAAAAAAAAAAAAAGCCTTTATTCTTTTATACATTTAGCAGCATCATAATGAATAAATACTTATTTATCTGCATATGAAACTGTAGTATTATTATGAAACAAAGGATCATTCAATTAATAGCTACTTAAAATGAAAAAATTTGAAATAAAAAACGAAATGCTATGAAAGATTCTGACAGATTCATAACTTGGCTGGTTCTTAGAACTCATCAGTCTCTACTCTCTAGTCTTTTCAAATTGTCACCTTCCCAGTTGCGGGTCCAATTTAAGTGTTTACATTTTCATTGTTTGTGACAGATGATGATCAATCTGGGTGCCAAAAATAACTCGCTTCCCTTGCCATTTGCCAACCTTCTGGTCTTGCTTCAATATGTTCTTTGACCTATTCCAACTTCACTATCATAACCTTTTTTTTTTTTTTTTTTATATATATTTCTTTTCACTTTTTTTTTATAATTAAATTTCAATTGTTTTTTAAATTTACGATACTCATACATTACTAAATGAAAACTCATTAATTTTTATAACTTCAATTTTTACATGCTCCGTAGTATATATACACAATAATATTATTACTAATTATTTCTTTTTTTAATTAAAAAAAGTAAAGCGTCTCCTTTTTCCGGATTAGTATTCAGTCACCTTTATTAAGATGAAATTTCCTTTCACGGTTAGTCTAAAATTGCACTTTCTATTTTATGACGTATATTCAAAAATCAAATTATAATTAGTCATGTGAAAAATAAATTTTTTTTATCAATTAAATTAACTTTCGAAACTATTATTAATTAACTTCTTTTAAATATGTGGTATTAGAAGTCTCGTATTCGAGTTTTCATATATATTATTTAGATGAGAGCTTTCTTTAAATTGGTAAAAATTATTAAAGGAGAGAGGATTAACACTATTATATAATTAACAATATTATTTTTACTTAAATTAAAAAATATATAATTTATTTAAATGATACCGGGGAGAGGGAATACCCAATAAAAATATATTAGGGTATACAATAGGGAGTAGCGTTTCCCTTTAACATCTCTCACTAATTTGATAACAACTATTTGTGATTTGAAAGATTCGAATATAAGATATTCTACTTCCAACACTCTTAAAGGGGATGAGAAAACCAACTAGACTACATTTGATTGACATAAATTAATAAAAAAAATTTGTAATATAACATTTAATTTAAATAAATAAATTTGAATATCCATTGGTGTATTAATTAAGGCATTAAGAATGAAACCAAATTAGAAGTGAGGACATGTAGAAGTTAATAAGGTGGGCTGCTGTATAGAGTCACACGTGAAAACTCCATTGCAATTTGCAAAGGTCCACCTTACCCAATCAAATTGATTGTGTGTCTTACGGTCTCTATCTCCCCCACCCGCGCTTATAACACGGGCATTTGCATTTTCCTATCCTCTCTCCGACTACTAAGCCTTTGTTATTCACCTAATACCCTATATTTAATGACACGCAGGACACGACTAGTCCAAAACATTTAGGCTGAATTTTGAAAATTTCTTATACGCTTCTATGATCCAATATACTCGCCTTGTCTGATACACAACTAATTACAAATATTTAGTTAAAAATAGTGAGTTTTGATTTGTTTTTTCCTCATTATAAAATTACTTTTTCATTCATACATTTTTAGTATATAATTATTAGTCAGTTTTACTTGTTTTCGTATCATAGACTTAGGTCCACCTTACACCATGGATCTGAGTTCAAAACACACTGTTTCATTAAAACTAAAAAATATGCTGTTATTTTTTTTTTAATTAAAATATAAAATATAAAATTTCAAAAATCAAAATCGTTCCTCCATTGTTCATCTTTTTTTTCGCGCAACTGATTCCTTCAAACCTTAGTCTCTTCTGATCTTGTTCTTTTTCTTCTATTAGTGTTAGGTCTTATAAACGTTCTGTTACTCTTCCTTTACTTTATATATATGTCTCTTACTCGTTAATCAGTCAAATATGATATTATTAGAAATTATTTTTTAATTAATTCCCTTGCTTTGAATTCTATTCGACCGAGATAACATAACTAGTTATTGATTAATAAAAAACAAAATAGATAATTTAGTATTGATTTATAATCATGAATTTGGCAGTAAAAGATAATGAATCTGTATGTGATATATGATGAATTTAAACTTTATATCTAATGAACCTTATAGTTATATGTGACAGTATAAAAGATAATAAATATGCATGTGATATATGATGAACCTAAACTTTATATATAATGAACCTGATAGTTATATGTGATGAACCTAAACTTTAAATTATCATTAATCTAATAATTTAAAGTTTAATATTAAATAATGAAAATATCAAGCAATTGAATTCCAAAATAAAACTCAAGATTTTCACACAAACAATATAAAAACTCACAAAAAAAAAACGAAGATTATGAAAGAAATATGAAGAAGAAGAAGATAGAAACAGCTTCATGAAAAAGAAAAAAAAAATAAAACAATTTCAAAGAAAAAGAAAAGTAGAGCTTCACTATTTTGAAAAAGAAGAATCCATCAAAAGAAGAAGAAGATCGAGCATCTACCAAAAAAAGAAAAAGAAGATCGAGTATCCACCAGAATAAGAAGAAGATCGAGCTTCACGCGTGATTTTTTTTTAAAAAATAAAATGGTGTGTTTTGACGTGAGACTATGGTGCTATACATGATCCCGGATCCATAATATAAATTGACTTTTATGATTGAATATACTCGCCTTGTTTGATACACCCAACTAATTACAAATATTTAGTTAAAAAAAAGTGAGTTTTGATTTGTTTTTTCCTCATTATAATACTTTTTCATTCATACATTTTTAGTATATAATTATTAGTGAGTTTTACTTGTTTTTGGAAAAAAATATATAATTATCCATGTTTGTGGAAATCTACTTTTATTACTTGATGTAGAGGTTCTTGTTTGAGTACTGAATACATGCGATTAGCTGTGGTTTTTTGTTTCTTATTTATATTAAGCTTTTATTCCGACCTTATAATAATTCGTTTGTTTCATGGAATTACTTATGTGTTTGATAATTTAATTTAATATTTTTAGTGTTTATTAATTTTAAAATGGTTTGATAATATATAATGGTCCAAACTTAAAATTTTTAATTACGTAAAAAATCATTTAAAATGATAAATTAAAATATTTGACTTAAAATTTTTACTGAACACGCTCAGTTATTAAGTTTTTAAATTTTTTTTATTAAAGTGACTTTTATACTCTTAGCATATTTTTAAATTGATTTTTATACTTTTGACTTTTAGTAGTATTAATTTTTTTCTACTTTTATACTTATTTAGATAATTTTCAGTAATAATAGTTATCAAACAAATAATTATATTCAGCACTTAAAAATTTCAGTATTTATTATATTCAGTACTTAAAATTTAGCACTTAACTTTTCAGCGCTTAATTTTCTGTTTTACCAAATGTCACATAAGTCATAATATTAGTAAATAACACTATGTTTGATACATATGATACAAGTTGGAATTAATAATCTTAAAAGTTTAGCTAACACATGAGATTAGTTTTATCTAAAATCTAGTCCCCTACGTTTTTAGCAAATCATCTATAGTAAAATTACTAATTCTATGATTCATGAAATTTTAATCTCTAAAATAGTCTTATTTCTTACTTTATTTTTAAAAAATAACCTTAACTTTTTAATTTATTTCTCAATTACTTAACCTATGCTATGGATTAAAATGTTTGTACCACACAAAGTTTACTATAAATAATTTTGTGGTTTAACTAAGCCTAAAATTAAAACTAATCTTATGAATTATGAATTCTTAAATTAAATGGGCTATAAAGTAGAAACGATAGCGCTTGAAACTCTGGTTGTATCATTTTTCACCATATTAGATCATATGAGAAGGAGAGAATAAATGGAAGTTACTATAATTGTAATACCTTGAATTTTGAATTATAAAAATGTATTATTAATTGGGTATTTTATTTTAGTAAAATAAAGTATTTAATTGATTAATTTAATTAATTTTTAGATATTATTATTATTATTATATATATATACATATATGTTAATTGTTTGTTGGAAATCGAATTAGAAAGTAGCAGTGGCAGTGGAGAAAGAGAAATCAGGTCAGAACGCCGCCTTCCGATCGC
Source organism: Vernicia montana (assembly GCA_949750685.1). Lineage (NCBI taxonomy): Eukaryota > Viridiplantae > Streptophyta > Magnoliopsida > Malpighiales > Euphorbiaceae > Vernicia > Vernicia montana. The sequence goes on along the minus strand of CATKHJ010277000.1, from coordinate 956 downwards.
CGTCCGACAACACGCACTGGCCAGGGAGGTAGCTGAGCCTTCGACGCTTCCAACGTCAGTAGTCTGGTCGCCGTCTGCCGCCGCACCTCCCGAAAAAGCGCTCGCCGGCCAGAAATCTTCTGAGCTTCGTTTTTGTCGACTTTCCGACCTCCATTTCCAAAGATTCTGGTACCGTAGAGTTCATCTTCTCCTAAACTTCAATTTGGTATCTCATTTGCTAATTTTGGTGAACGTTTGATTTTCGCCGGAATCCGGTGACGTTACAGGATTGCCAACGTGTTTTCCGGCGATCCTCTACGAGTGAGAGAGAGTGGCATACATTTTCGGCATCTACGTTTCGATACGAATCTATTGGTACCAATTTCGCCGCTATCCGACGCCGTTGACATTTTTCAACGACTCTCCGGTGAGTGTGCCCGGTAGTCCGAAATTAATTTCCGATAATTAATTTAATATTAAAATTGTTTATTTTGGCATAAGGGAATTATTATGAATTTAGATAATTAATTATGGATAATTATTTAAGAGTTATTAAGGGAATAATATATATTTATTATTGAAAATTAATTGTGAGAATTGCTATTGAGAGCCCAATTAGGATGTTCGATAATTCGATGTTAAGTCTGTTGTCTGAGTTTCAGGGGGATTAGGTCTATTCTGGAGAAACTCTGCCAGATTTTTGTAGATTTCTCTACGGTATTAGGATGTGTCTATATTTGATTCTTATAAATTCTTATTCTGATAATTTGTTAATATTTTATTTTCTAGATCGTCCAATACCATCTTCTGCAGTCTCAGGTCCTAGTCACTAATTGAGCCTGATTTTCTGCACCCGTGTTGTGAGTGATACTTTCTAATATATTTTCCTGTATTCCATGCATCTACATTTACTGGATGTATATACGTATATAATTATGAATTATGAATATTAATTGAGCATGTTGGTATACGTATAT
>CATKHJ010276972.1:0-17502 GCA_949750685.1 Vernicia montana | reverse complement strand
TTTTCATGAGGAGGAGATTTCTGTGCACTGTACTCTTTTTCCCTTAACCTAGGTTTTGTCCCATTGGGTTTTCCAGGCAAGGTTTTTAATGAGGCAGTATTATGATACAAGTTTTACAAGAATAATGTACTCTTTTTCCTTCACTAAGATTTTTTCCCACAGGGTTTTTTCTTAGTAAGGTTTTAACGAGGCATATTCTTTGTAATAGACATCCAAGAGGGAGTGTTGTGATAATATTTAAGTGGTGTATTTGGATTGGATGTCTATCCTATCTCTATAGATAGATATTCTTATGTAAATAGAACTCTCTTCCTATTCCTATCTCTGTAACTTTTTACACCTATAAATAGGTGTTACAATCAATGAAGTGACACACACAAATTATTCTCTTTTATTGTTATTCTATTCTCTCTTTCTCTATTCTCCATAATTGTTCTTTATTTTACAACAAAATATTAAATATTAAATAAAACAATTTGCATGTCCTACATGTGTTAATATGAAGGATAATGGCCAGATTTCTTGGTCTTCATGCCGTAGCGTAAACTAGTCTCCTCCTTCCCTGTCTCTATCGCCTCTGAAGCACGTATCTAGAAAATAATTTTATTTTAAAATACTAAATTTATTTAATAATTTAATATATAATAATTTTAAATAATACAATTGCGTCTGACACAATAAAAATAATTATGTAATTCTTTTTACATAAATTATGATGTAAAATAAGAGTAATTATTATTATTTATTTATTATTACATGATATATTCAAATTATATTGTTTTGAATCAGTTTGAGTCACCTAATATTATTCTTTAATATAATAATTTTAAGTATAAATTATGAATTTATATTATATTATTATATTATAAAATACTTTAATTTTCAAAATATCTAAAGATCTTATAGATATATATATATTTTTAATTTTTTGGGATGTAAACATCTTATATTTTTGTTTTTCTATAAATAAAATCTTATATTTTTGTTGATTATATAGCATGAGAAGTAAAATTATTAATTTTTAATAATGCACTCTTTATAATTTTTTTTGTACTTAATTATTAAAACAAAATTTTGGTTGTCGTTATTTTTAATTGAAGAACAAAAGAACTTTAATCTCAATAATTAAAATTAACTAGGTTGAGAAGAAAGTTTATAATTCTGTTAACTCGATTAATAAGATAATGTATTATTTTTTTATTAATTTAAATTTAATTTTGAGATCAAATTATAATTAAAGATTTTTTTTTTCATTTATAAATTTTTTAATTTTGGCTGAATCGTGACGGTGTGGTTTTGACCGTAACATTTTAGATTAGGGAAAGAAAATAAAAACAAAAGTTAAAGATTTTACTATTATGGTTTATTTGTTGATTTGGAAGAATAGTGGTATTAATTTAGTAGAAGGCAAAGTATTTAAATGGGATGTGATGTGTAAACTGAAGCGGCCTGCATCAGGCTCGTGGTCGTGGAGCTATCAGAATCAGTTCGTTTGTAGAGCCACCAAAAAGCCGTTCAAAATAAGAAAACATTTGTCTCAAGTTCTGAAATTATTATATACATAATAATAATAATTTTTAAAAATTTTTTTTTTTTTTTTTTAATTTTATAAATGTTTAAAGAAATCCATTGCCATCAAAACAGAAATACTACCCGCCAACCCCACCATTGTCTCCTACCTGAGGAAATTTCCCATTTGGCTTCTCTTTCACCCTCCACTCTTTCTTTCTTTCTTTCTCTTTCTAGTTTAGTTTTTGGTTTCTTGATTTTTATTTTGATATAGAACACACACTCACTCACTCTTTCTTTCTTGTTAAGTTGGTGGGTTTTTTTCAATCTTTCTTTTTGTTTGTTGCCCATGTTTATGGTTTCTTGATTTTGATTTTGATATAGAACACACACTCACTTACTCTTTCTTGTTAGGTTGGTGGGTTTTTTTCAATCCTTCTTTTTGTTTGTTGTTTATGTTTTTATGTTTATAAAGCAAGAATAAATGACGGGTTCTTCTTCTAAAGTTGGGAATAATAGTTATGATTACTCTTTCAAGATTTTGTTGATTGGAGATTCTGGTGTTGGCAAGAGTAGTATTCTTTTGAGTTTCATCTCCAATTCTGTTCATGATCTTTCTCCTACAATTGGTAATTTTCTTTTCTCTCTGTCTCTCTTTTAAATCCTCTTAATTTCTTGGAAAAAAGAAATTTTGGTTTTTATTGGTTCTCTGTGTCTTATTGTTGTATGATTGGGATTTTGAGGTTCATATGTATATATATATATATGTTCAATTAGATTCTTTTTTAATTTTGTGATAAAATTAGGAGAACCATCTGTGTTTATTTATTCAATTGAATCAGAAATAATCTGTATGCTTTAATTCTGTATCCAATCATATCTATATATATATGTATACTCTGTGTGGGAGGAAGAGGAGGGGTGTGAGGGTGAGGGAGAGTTGGGAATTAGTATGGCCCTGTCTGGTGTGAACCTGTTCTCATGCATACAGAGGGAGTGGCTTCTGGGTATATGTATAAATTTGTGCTTGTTATAACTTTGCTTTTGGATAGTAGGATAGGCTCTTGTAACTTTCAAAATCACTGGTATATGAAAAAGGAAGAAAGTGGAAATTGTTTCTGGGAGATCCTTTTTTAACTGAGTTGGTAACAATATGGTCCCCTTACAAAAGACAAAAAAAGCTAGGGAGGAAAAAAGTAGAAAAAGGTGATAATCTTTTCTTGCTTTTTAAGCCCCAAACATTCTTAGTTGTTTAATTTTTCTTCTATGATAGCCTAATTGGCTAAAGAAATTGGAAGATGTTATGAGCTCTAAAGACAGCTAAGTGCATGTTACTCTAATCAATGTCACTTATTGGTTAAGACTAAAGTATGAGTTCAGGATGAAAGGGATCAAGATCTTTCTACACGAAAGTGCTAGTGTTTGTTTTAATCTAGGGGACTATTGGATGGGGTTTTGGAAGAGGTATATTGATCTTTAGGAACATGTCCTACATTTATGATTGCTGGGAACTTATATTAGTGATTTTTTTTTTGTTTCTATATGTGCTGGAATGCAAATTTCAAATGTTGGTCATGTCCAAAAAAACTCACCATTCAATTTTTGGATGCAGTTCATTTCTTGGTAGTAGATCCTTGGTTGAAACTATGATATCAAATCAGATGTAGCAAAATTATTTTGGGTTTTGCGAACCTGTGAACATTCATCTCTAAGTTCTTTGCTTTACTTTTTCCTTTCTGAAGGAAACTGGGGACTCTCCTAAACCAATTGCTTTCAAAGCAATAATTGATTTTGTCTAATTGTATTCTCCAAGAATCCATTTGTGTTTTGTAACTTTGGTCCATTGCTTTGTTGTGCTGATAACAGAATGTGAAAACATAACAAAGCAAGTGATGCAGTGGCTGATTCTTCATGTACTATTTCTTTTCTTATTTTTCTGTTGAAATTCCACAATTTTTAGGTCTTTGTAATGTGTTTGTTATTTGTAGTGTCCTTCTGTTAGTGGTAATGGGAAAATCATATGTACCTTGAAGCTATTGAATATTATTGAAATTAAATACATAGTTTTCATTATTACTTTATTTATATTTTTTGTTTTAATGGGCCTCACCATTGGGCTTGGATGCTGTTTTGACAATGTGCAGGTGTTGATTTCAAGGTCAAGACGCTTAATGTTGGTGGGAAAAGGTTGAAGCTCACAATATGGGACACAGGTAACTGAAGGCTACTCTTCTCCTCTCTCCTATAACCACTTTATTATCCATGACTTATTAGGTATTTCCCACACATTCTTGTATGGATAATTTTTTGTTTTTCACTCTACATCACTTAGTTGTGGAGAGTGCTTTCTTTGATGTCATCACATGCATTGCTCTTTATTGTCTAGGTCAGCATTTGTATCTGTTTGTATCAGCATAATTAACTGACAGTTTTAAACAATATTTGTTCGTTGAAATTTTGGTCATGCAGTCTTATTATTAAAAATGTAGTCATATGCATGACAGAAGATGCTGGGACAGGCAAAGTTTTGAAATTTGTTTTTGGATAACTCTCTAGCCACAGGCTTAGAAAATAAAATAGGAGGTCACTTGATAATTGTGAATATGATTGGTGTAACTCCAAAAGTTAAAAACAGCATTCATTTAAACATTACATTGAAAATCTAAATGCCCTAGAAATTCATCAATAATTATCATGAAGTTCAATATTGCCAACATGTGGGTATCAGTGGTGGATAAATACGTACGTGAAATGTCTATGATATCTTATTTTGCTGGACGTTGACATGTGTAGATAGGACAAATAATCAATAAACCTTATCTTATGCTGCAGTTTTGTGCATTCTGTCCATGATTTACCTTGCAAAATGCTAGTTGGTTCAGTTCTTCAATCAGCCATTGGAATATATTGCATTCATAATTTCAAGTTAAAGCTTCGGACCATTAAAGTTACTTATTGGGGAAGTTGCATTTCTTTTTGTCAGTGAATTGCATAATGTGAATCTTAGTTTTCTTTAAGCCGTATTCTGCAATCGAAGAAGGTGTACCAGTACTATGGACACTGCACTCATGACTTCAGCCAGCCACTAGGTCTGGCAGCACTCTTCAACCAATGACTTGGACTATCTTTTTCATTCAATCCTAGAGAATTGGTTGCACACTTAAAACAGGAGCAAAGCCCCATTTCAGTTTGCTTTCTTATAATGAAAATCATTAGAGTTGGAATAGAGGATTTGGAGTTTTTAAGGTTCATTACTGGAAAATCTCTTTAGTTTGCTTGATTGGGAGGGTTTAGGATGCCTAGAATGCACAAAGAACTATATTTTCTACCTTTAGTACTTGATATCAATGCAGTATGTTATCTTTTACAGATCAGGTGTAAATCACTCATTTTGAAATTACAATCTTCTTAGAGCTAGTTTAACACTGTTATGATGTCTAAGTAAACGAAGAAGTAGCATGAATTATTTATTAGTGAACAGCTATTGGGACAGTAGAAATTGAGTTTATTGCTTTAGCTCATGCCATTCACATTTTTAGATTTGACCTTTAGTTGAAAATTAATATTTGAGCTGCAACAGGATTAGTAATTGCTGAGAAGGTCCTAGATTCTTTTTACATAGATCCTAGAAGTTCCTAGATTACTATCATTCCACTGAATGGTGAATAGGACTGACTGTGCAGATGAAGAGCAATGACTGAATGACTGCACCATTGGCAGCATCTATGAGATGACGTTACCTATTCTGGAAGGACTTTGTCACTGAGTAGGCACTGGATGGCTTGTGAAGTATCAAGTTAGAAAGTTTTACTTGTTATATCTTATGGAATCATAGCATTGTAGGAATGAAGTGCCCATGGGCATGTTAATTCCCATGTTCTGCAGTTCAACCTTCCAGTTGAAATGGAAAATTTTCCATTTCTGTGAACCAATGACCCGTTAACAGGAATGGATCAAATCCTTTTCCATACTGGAAGATTGCTTGACTGCATCACTGCCAGAATGTAGAGTTATATGTGGAACTCTTGGTACAGCATCCAATAATAATAATAATAATAATAAAAGAAATAGTCAATTTTCGTACTCATTGTATCTTGTGTTGCACATTGTATGCTATTACTCTGTTTTGTCATTAGCTAGTGAACTAGACTGGGTGCCGTATGACCAATAAGGATTAACCATTGCAGTGAAGACAAGGGCTGATGATCCTGATTATTTTGAAAGAAAGAAGGAAAAGGGTTGAAAACTTTTATATTCTGTTCCACAGACAAACTGTGGATAGTTCTCTATCTCTTTCTCTCAAATTCTGCATGTTTGTGTGCATGTGTTTTGTTTTATTTCAATGGTAATCCTTTAACATGAATATAGATACTGTGCTGCCATGTTTATATAACAAAAAAAAAAATGATCTTATATTATGCAGGTGATGCAGAACAGCTAATTGATAAATTGGGTTAACAAAAATTTTAAAAAAGGTCAAAATTTGCTTGCATCATGAACCAGTTATATGAATTCCAAAAAAAAAAAAAGAGAGAGAGAAATATATTCAGAAGCAATTTTTTCCTAAAATCATTTTAGATGTAAAGGAAAATCTGTATACTATCATAGAATCAAAGCTTTCACCTATTTGTTTGAAGTATATTTTAGTCCCTTGATAACTAGGTCTATGTGGGTTTGATAGGCAGTTCTCTTCTTTATAGCTACTATAATGAACTATTTGGTATGTTAACATGTTCTGTTGCATTGCAGCTGGGCAGGAAAGGTTTGGAACATTAATAAGCTCTTACTATAGGGGGGCACATGGAATGATCCTTGGTATGCCATTAGAACCATGAAGTTTCTTATTTTGTTGAATTTCTTCAAGTTCTTGGGCTTTTAAATGGTTAACTGCTTAGTGAATCAACTTAACTTGCATATTCAATGCTCTGCACAGATACAAAAAGATTTGCTCTCTCAACTAGTTATTTTCAGTATGGAATGTTTATTCCAAACACAGAATATTTTCTATCTAAAATGAAAGTTTTAGCAATTTTTAACTGCTCCAAAGTAAAACACAATAATTTCACTCTTTGTTGAGTGAAATTTTTGGTCAGAGCATTCTGATTGCTTCGTATTTTCCAGCTACTTGTGCGATGAGTGCTCTTTTTATGGGTCAAGTGTTCAGAAAAGTTATAAAAGTTGAATAATGCAATCAATTTTGAAATGGCATTCTTGTCATAAGTGGTATCGTACTGCTGCTGATTTTGTCTATTTTGCTCTTAGTTTTCAGTGGAAGTATTTTTGCTTTCTATTTGATTGATTTTTCAATTGTTAAAAAGAGTATGCAGTTTTACTGCTTATTGTATTCTTTCAAAATGGCAATTATTTCAAATTGTTGCTGGCGTTTTAGCTAATTAGGAATGGATCTTTAATGGAATGTCTAATCCAAGTTCTAAGTGCATGCATAGAAATTTAATATCTGAAGACCAAAAATGTTGTGTAGTATGAACACACAAGTGTGTGTTTAGATTATTTGCAAGTGGTGTGCCTGTGTGGGTATCATAGTTTAAGGTTTGTAGAAAAGAGGGTAAAGGTGTGAACACAAGTGTGTTTAGTTATTTGTAACTGGAGGCAAAGGACTATCATTCTTGAGGCATTATTGGCTGCCAAATAAACCAACTATGCTGTTCTACTAAGTTGATTTATTTCAGAGTGCTGCTAGAATAATTAGTTGTTTATCATGATTGTGTGGGGTAAATTAATAGATGAGAACTACTCTGTTTGGTCATTGATATGAAAAGAAGGAATGAATACTGCAAGTGTGAACAAAATGATGAAAAAGTACCTTCTGAATATTTTGGGAATTTTATTGGAGATTTAAACTAAAGAGATTCTAGGATAAAAAAATTGGATGGTGAATTTGACTGGAGGCCATACTTTACACCTTCATGTCATCTGAAGTATGGATTATGAGGAGTAGAATATAGAGAAACAGTGAATAAACTAGTTTCACCTTGAAGTTGGTCCTTTAGCAAAATCTCATGACCTATTGCTATTTAGAAAGCAGAACGTCAATTGCGGTTATATTGGGAGCACTTATAATTACTCGTTTTTGGTAAAGAATGCCTTTTCTTTGGTAATGGTTTCTCCCATCATCTATTTGGTCAAGAGAGAAAAACACATTGGCTCAGTCCTTTAATCAGAGAAGATCATACATTTTTGTTCTTTAAAAGTGCATGTATAAAAGCATTGATTGCATACTCTAGTGTTTTCTTTCACTTTCTGTGATCATTGCATTCTTATTGGATGAGCTTCTATTCTAGTTATGGCAGTATTTCAGAACACTGTTAATCTTTTTGTTCCCTTTTTGCTGATGCATAATATCTTAAGGAAAGATAAAACAAAAGCTGCATGAACATGTTTAACACTTTTTTTTTATTACTATTTTTTAGAAATTAAGTATTAACTAAATTAGTTTATCAAATCTTCAACTCTAGTATTATATATATTTCTCTGCACAATATGCGTGATATATGTTTTATACTTTGACTTCCTTTTAGTTTATGATGTGACTCGCCGAGAAAGCTTCACAAACTTGTCAGATATATGGGCAAAGGAAGTGGAGCTCTACTCTACTAATCAAGATTGTATCAAAATTCTAGTTGGAAATAAAGTTGATAGGGTAAGTTGTGTTTACTACTCACCATCCTTCACTACATTGTATCCATGGATATATATAGATCCCATAAATTATATTTGGAAAAGAATTCTCTGATTTTATATTATGAAGTAGAGATGCTTATTGGGTTTGTTTCTGTCATTATTTGTTTAGATTGTAAACTTTTAAGATGTGGCTGCTTGATCTGATGAAATATTTTCAGGATAGTGAAAGAGCTGTAAGTAGAGAAGAGGGAATGGCTCTTGCAGCGGAGCATAAATGTTCATTTCTTGAATGTAGTGCTAAAACCAGAGAAAATGTGCCGCAATGTTTTAAAGAGCTCACACTAAAGGTACATTCTCAACAAAGAAATGCTATTCTTATAGTCTCCTGAATCTACAGTCTGTTACAGTAGTTCATCAGACATTGGTAATGCTTTCTACTTACTGGTTGTCAAAAAGCCGACTTATGAAAAAACAACTTCTAATTAAAGATCAATAGGACTAGGATTATTTTTGAAGACTTTTTTGGAGTTTATAATTTGTCAGAAGTGAGGGTGATTCTCATGGAATAATAATAAAGAAATCCCTCTAGTTCTTTCTGGTAACATTGTTTTGAATGAATTTGCATAGTCAGGACCTTATTCCTGGTGATTAGAGATTACTTGAATGGAAATTATTATCACTTCAACATTAATACTGTAATTGGTTTCGTATCATCATACAAATGGAATATCTGTTACTGGACATTCTTCCTTAAATTTTGTCCTAACGCTCCCAGAATTTCAGCAATTATTTTTGTGGTTACATCTGTCTTGGTAAATTTGGTAGAACAGATATATGTTCTTTGCTTCATTAAAAGTTCTTCCTCTTCATATGTGGAAGCCTTTTCGTGCTACTGCTACATATTGAGCATATTTCTTTTCACGAGTCACTTTGCAATTTGCATAAATACCAACAAAATAGAAACAAGGATTAGATCTGGGGTTTGCACAATTTGAGAAATCTCAGGTTTTCGTAGCATGTTAGAATTGTAATTAGTGATAATATTTGTTCTCATACTAGTTGAAATATGGTTATATCATTACTTACTGAACAAATAGTACTTAAAAGTCCTAAGACTTCTGACTTGTCTGACATTCAGCTCTAACCTAGTAACTTATGCCACTCCACAGCAGTACTGTTTCATGGTTGCTCCGTTGGCATCTATGTTCATCAAGTTTGGAATTAGCATTGTTATTGCACTTATGAATGGCACCATTGTTAATAGCATGCCCTATCATGTGAACTTTATGCAGCATGCCATTAAGCCATTCAATCAAAGGCAAAACTGAAACCAGCTTGTGGTTTTCAGCAAAACTTTTCCAAGGATTGCGTCAGAACAACTTGAGAAAAAATTATGCATGTTTCTTGAAAACAAATTTTCAAGTACTAGACAACGTAGAATGCTTTCTGCTTACCTTCTACCTTGATATCTTTTGTTTGTAACTTTATATTCTGACACTGGCCTTGTTACTTAAACAGATACTAGAGGTACCTAGTTTATTGCAAAATGGATCTGTATTAGTCAAACAACAGATTTTAAAGCAGAAACCAGGATACCAGGCACCTCGTGGCGGTGGTTGCTGCTCCTAATTAAAATAACACTTAAGGTACGACTAAAAAAATAGAAGATCCCTGACAATTGGTGCTAATGGTTATGGCCATTGGAGGGCCAGTCGCTTGGACACTGTTTACACTGCAAGAGTGTAGATGATTGTATGCATGCTCTCCTTAAAGCTTGATTGTGGTGGTTCAAGTTCCTGGGAGCTGGGTTCGTAACATCTTTTTGTACATGTCAGTTCTCCATTTTAATATTGGGGTTTTGTTGTATCCTCTGTATACCTGTTAGAGATAAATAGTTTTTCTTGTAGTTAAGTAGTGTTTAGTTTGTAAAGTCAGTCGTTGTTTGTATCAAATGGTTCATAATTTTGTACAAGTAGGAGATATAACTTGAGGAAAAGCAGATGTATAAACATTGCTGATTGTGAAAAATAAATCTTTCTACTAGCACCAGTAATTTGTGAACCTGTCAAAATCTCTGCTGATTTGGTTTGAGCAGCTTTTTGATGACGTGAATTCTAATACAGTGCAGGTATCAAAGCAACAAACATATCTAACGAGTAACCTAATAAAATGATTAGGCATATACCAAAATCATTACTTGGAAATAGAAAAAGAAAAGGTAAACAAACAAGAACAAGAACAAGAACTTTTATTTTTGTTAAAATTTCTTTTTGGGTTCAAAATGTAGAAATTTTCTTTCTTGTTATATTTTACTGTATTGAACCAAAGAAAAGTTAGTTTCGAGTTCAGAAAAGAACAGAAAGGAAAGGGCTTTGTTATTAGGCAGAAGAAACAATTGGAATCTGAATTTCAAATAGTTTTTACATGCCTCTCGATTATATGGTTCCAATAATAATAATCACAAATTTGAAGAAGGAATTATCAAGAAACTTTGGTTTTCTTGTAATTGTCTTGATTGACTCTTGAATATTTCATGATAAATGATTGTTTAAAGATGTTACCAATGTAGCAATGAGTTTTGATACATTTTGATTTAATAAATGTTACTGAAGTCGTTTTCAGGATTATACTTTTTTAAAAGCAAAACTGTAACACTCATTGGGTAAAGCAGACAATTCCTCAAGGGGATCAAGCCGGATTGACCGATTCAAAGAAAATAGTCTCTCAATATCATAATAGAACATAGTATAAATCATCCTCCAATCAAGATCATGAACTAAACTATCTTAAAGGACAAAAAACAGCTAGTGTATGATAATGTTCATAGAAGAATTCTCCCTGTCAGGATGACATATATAGGATGAAAACAAGTAACAAGATACGTACAAAGAATCAAAGTAAAGCTGCAGGGATAATTAATTTACAAATATTCAAAACCATCAACATTATCCTAACAAGTGTAATAGCTAGCTTGGCCATAGTCAAGCCAAGCTGGCCAGCAGCAGCAGCAGGGCTGAAGAAAACAAGGCAAGGCTAACCTGCCGGCTTCTTATATCCAAAACTTATATTGTTTCATTTATAAAGAAACCAAAGATACCAACAAATCATTCCTTTCTTCCTTTCTTTGATTCTTCTTTTCGTATTTTTCAATTTCTTTCTTAGAATGCCTACATTTTTCTCATTCCTGCAAAGAAACGAGATTTCACTATCTTTCCTATGTATATATTCCTTGTAAACAAAGATTAATTTCCAGTCCTTTTTTTCATCTCTTGCAATGGCCTGCTGTCTGAGTTTTCACAGGGGACTAGTACATTTCGCTACGCTGATAGTAGTTTTCGTGGCGAAAATTAATTGTATTTATATCTTTCTAGAGTGGAATGTTTCACTTGACACTACCATCAAACCTGTTTCTGTTGATCAACCTGTATGAATTAATAATTAACTAAATTCTTGTGTCTTTAATTTACATTACTATTGCTTTCTCTGCATTATTGGTAATTACTTAATGTTGCTATGAAACAGGTCATTACTATCAATGGAATGTTCCCTGGACCCCTTATCAATGCTACCACTAATGATATAGTTCATGTCAATGTTTTCAACAATTTGGATGAGCCATTGCTCTTTACATGGTATGCACAATCACTTCTTTTCTTGATCTTATATATATATATATATTCATGTGTGATCCACCTGAATGTGAGAGAGGGTTCACCGAAACAATGAGCTTTGACTCAATAGTATTTCCAGGATTATGAAGTTGTGAGTTTGAACCCCAGATATAGCTAATTAACCAAAACAAGATAATGTGATTTTGTTATAGGAATGGAATACAACAAAGGCTAAACTCATGGCAAGACGGAGTTTCTGGGACTAATTGTCCAATTCAACCTGGTAAAAACTGGACTTATGTTTTCCAGACAAAGGATCAGATTGGAAGCTATTTCTATTTTCCTTCCATAAACTTTCACAAGGCTGCTGGAGGATTTGGTCCTGTTAGAGTCAACAATCGGAACGTTATAGCTATCCCCTTCCCCAAACCTGAAGCTGAGTTTGATCTACTGATTGGTGACTGGTATTATGATAGTTACAAGGTCATTTTCTCTCAAATTTGTTTATGAATGTTATCATTTTTCTTGAACATGTTATAAACTTCTTTAATGATCTGACTCATTTTTCTTTGTAATTTGAAATTGTAATAGAGCACTAGAGCAATGATGGACACATTAACTGTAGCATATGAAACTATTCCTGATACTATTCTGATGAATGGCAAAGGCCCTTATGGTCATCAATTAACAAAGGCCTACGAGTCCTTCACCGTCACAAAAGGTACTATACCTTACCCCAAATAAAAAAAAAATTAAAAAAAAAAAACTATATATGTCATTCAATTGCTAGCATTAGATTTAAATTTCCGCATTAAAATAAAAGATTAATGTATTGTGTGCTAATTCAATTGTGCCATGTGCGAAATATCCCATATATTAATCTGTATGAATGTTATGCAGGAAAGACTTACAGGTATCGAATATCAAATGTTGGGAGTGCATTTAGTTTAAACTTCAGGATTCAAAACCATAAAATGGTTCTGGTTGAAACAGAAGGGTCTTACACTAGTCAGATGACATTTGATTCACTTGATGTTCATGTTGGCCAGTCCTATTCAGTTCTTGTTACAATGGATCAGAATGAAGCTGATTACTATGTTGTTGCAACTCCTTTATTGCTCGACACCAATGCTTCTAGCAGCCTTGTGGGTGTGGGAGTCCTACATTACTCCAATTCCGTTGCACAAGCTAATGGTCCTCTGCCTGTAGGGCCTGATCCTTTTGATCTGAGTTCTTCAGTCAATCAAGCTAAATCTATCAGGTAAATTTGGAAAATACTACACTCCATTATTGTAATACACATTTTTCTTTTGAAACATCAGAAATTTTGAAAGCAAAGGGATATTGTCAGGAGTTAAAACTTTTAACTTTTTGTAGCACGAGTCAAACACTTGACTACTGGGTTATTACCATTTCGATATTTTTCCTTTCTATACATCAGCAATTTGAAAGCCTTATATCTGCAGTTAAACTCCTATCCTTGTGCAGTACGAGGCAAATACTTGATTACTGGATTATTAGTTTAGTGGCATGCCATTTTGATGTTTATGTAGAAAGTACATAACTTTGTATGCATATTTTCTTCATTGCTAGGTGGAACATGACAACAGGAGCAGCAAGGCCTAATCCACAAGGAACTTTTAATGTAACAAATGTTACCATATCACAAACCTTTATCCTAGAAAGCTTTATGGCTAAAATTGAAGGTGCACTGCGTCATGCTGTCAACAATGTGTCTTATTACACTGTAAATACTCCATTGAAGCTTGCAGATTACTTTGTCAATGGGTCAAATGTATACCAACTAGATTGGTTCCCAGTTAGTTCTGTAAATGCTGAAGCAGAATATGGAATTTCTGTTGTTACTGGGATACACAAGGGTTGGATTGAACTTGTGTTTGTAAATAGCCTGGATGTCATGGATACTTGGCATTTAGATGGTTTCGGATTCTACGTTGTTGGGTAAGTAATATAATCATCATTAAACCTGTGAGGCATGTCTGTCAGAGCAAGATTTTTTTCCAAACAACAAAACTGTAAGGCCTGTCAATGCCAAAGTGAACAATACCTCAAGCAATGGACATGGCAGGTCTATCATCAATCATTTATCATTATCATAAAATATGTTCTTGTTATTGAATGTCAGGTTTGGCAATGGAAAGTGGGGACTCGAAGCACGCAACACATACAACCTGTTAGATCCTGTGGTTCGGTCCACTGTTCAGGTCTACCCCAGAGGATGGACTGCAGTTTATGCATTTCTTGACAATCCTGGAATGTGGAACCTGAGATCACAAAACCTGAAAAATTGGTACTTAGGCCAAGAACTATACATTCGAGTCTATGATCATGATCCTAACCCTGCTAAGGAACGTCCCCCACCTGCTAATCTAATTCTTTGTGGTTAGTGAAATTTACAGAAACATATATAAACTGTTATTATTTATTTATTTTTATGTCTTCTTTGTTTCTAATGTGAATTTTGATTGCCTGTAACAGGTATTTTTGATGATATGGCTAGTGCACCTGCTCCTGCTTCTGGTCCATTGGCGGGATGGTGAATTGTTGACTGATAGATTTAAACAATTAAGTGATAATTCATCTAACAAAATATTCAAAGGTGTTCTTGCCATTTTTGCATGCAGCCCCTGTAATAATTTCACAGTTTCTTTCAGTTCATAAAAAATTGTCTTGTGGTGATATTTCTTGTAATAACAAAGTATTTTATTTTGTGGATTTGATGTGATTTTTTTTTACATCATTTTCTTATTAGAAATTTAAGGATAAAGTTTTAAGGTTTGACTTTCTAAATTTTTATACTATAACTAGTCGTGTGACCGCGCATTACGAACGTATTTTTTTTAAAAATATTTATAATTTATAATAAAATAAGTATAATTTAATTTAAACAATTATTCTCATATAATTATAATTTAAATAGTACGTAATATTTATCATGTATTTTATATAACATTCAAGATTTCAAGTGCTACTTTTTAATATTACCAGAAATATATGAAAAAAATGGAGTTCAAGGCTTCCATTCCATAGCAAACATGATCCTACTTTTCTGATCTATAACATGGAATTTTCAAATTTGACAACACTTGATTGCAGAAGAGTAACAACTGCCACTTAAATAAAGTCACAAAAGAGCTTGCTATAGTGTGTGATTATGATTATAAGATTAGTGATAATAGCTTTCAATCAAATTTTTTTTTATTAATTTGATTTAAACTATGATTTAAATTTACAATTTTATTATATTTTAGTGACGATTCTAATAATTTTGAACCAAAAATTTATTGGCATCAAGTTTTTCATATTAAAAAGAGAGAATTTGATTCCTAAAAAAAATAGATAAGTTGCAATTAATATAATATAAAAAAAAATTACATGATAATGTCAAAATCAAGATTCAACAGCCTTGCCAGCACTCTCAAGTTACTTGGAGTTAATAATAAATTAATAAGTTAATTCCATAAAAAATAAATAAATTAATAACCTATAAATCAAGAACTCTTTTTTTTTTTTTTTTTTTTTTTGCCCAGAATAAATCAAGAACTCTTTCAATCATGAAAGTTGTACCTCCATTAATTGGAGGCGAATTGTCCCCCTAAAATATTGGAGAAAATGTCTCTTCCTTATTTTTAATTAGTTAATTAATTAATTAATATTCTTTCCTTTATTTGACTTTATTCTTGATGAGTTTTTTTACTCTAATTTTCTTTTTCAGAATTTTAAGATATTTTTCACGATTTTTCAGAATTAAATTTCATCAATAATGTTAGGCAACTTTCGGAACTGTAAGCTTTTTGTGGGTTTATGTTATTTATAATATAATATAATAATAATATATATAAATGTACGAGGGAATATATGTTGATAGATAAAAACACTTTTATTAATTTTTCTTATTATAAATTAGACATTTATTATTATTGTACAAGAAAATCTTATTATAGCATTATTTACATTTTATTATTATTATTGTTATTGTTGTTGTTGTTACTGCATAAAAAAATCTTATTATAGTAGGATTTAAATTTATTTTATAATTCCCTATAAAAAGAATTTATCCAATAAAAATTTTACATTATCAATTAAATTTTAAAGGTTTTTTTAGATTTTTCATATATCATTTTCATTTAAATTTAAGGTTAATATTTTTTTCATAATTTTAGTTAATTATTTATTATAGTAATTTATATATATATATATATATATAAAGAAAGACATTGTCTTTATTTGTTTAAGTTTATACTGTGCATGTAAAAATATTTTTTTTAAAGGGACTTAGGACTGGATTTAATAATTTTTTTTTCAAGTATAAAAAAATTGACATAGGATAAATAGAAAATAATTTTTTTTCAATAAGTTAGCAAATCTATTACTTTATATTCCGACATAATTAAGTTACATGCAAAGAGATTTTATGTAAGTTTGAATTATATATTATTAAATTATTACTCTGATTATTTCATTAATTAAACTTAAATAATTATTATTAGCAAACTAAAATTTTAAAAAAATTGACTTAATTTTAATTTTTATAAAATTTTTGTTTGATTATTGATTAAAATATTTTTATTTTATTAAATACTTAATATTTGATAATATATTACTACGCATTCAAAATTTATAATAAGCGCAAATAACTAATATTTCATTGGAGAGAAATTCTTAGGATGATTCAGTCTACCACTTTATCTATAGACTAAACTAATAAGAATAAGACATATCAATTAATGATTTCATATATGGGATTTTTCATTACATTATTAATTGATGTGTTTTATTTTTATTGGATTAGTTTATGGATGAGCTGGTATATTGAGTCTACCTAAGAATTTCTCTTCATTAAATACATGCAATTGAGTGAAGATTTTGGTTTTAATTAAGTGGTATTAGAGTGAATTTATAATTTTGGTCGAATATATATATGGCTAGTATGATTTAAAAGTATTTACTATGTAATATTTTTTTAATTTAATTTAATTTTTTTTATTGTATTTAAACCAAAGCAAAGAGTAACATTGTTTATAAGGTCAATTAATTAATTAATTATGTTAAGGAAAAAAAAAATTTATAATGTCATTATGTATTTGTAATTTACTCTTAAGTATACTTCTAATATACCTTTATTAACTGGATCCAACCCTAACGTTGTTCTGATTAAATCAAGGCAAATTAATTAACATTGCTTAATCCAAAATCCAAATTTGTATTCTCATCCCCTCTCCCTCTAGTTGGATTTTTCTGCAACGTTGTTACTTATTAATCCTTTTTTTAACCATTAATTAATTATTGTACTCACCTTGACCATTATTCTTTGGTAATATATATATTTAATTTTGAGCAATTTCTTTATCCAAGTAGGTTATAACACCTCCAAGAATGGAACTCTTGGGTAATAATAATTCACCACCACCACTGCAACTGCTGCTTGCGGTTGTTCTCCTTGCTGCTGCCACCGTGACGGCGAATGGAGCTGAAATATTCCATGAATGGAGGGTTGCATTTGACACAAGTATTAAACCAGTATCAACAGATCAACCTGTTATTACCATCAATGGAATGTTCCCTGGACCACTTATCAATGCCACCACTAATGACATGATTCATGTCAATGTGTTCAATGATTTGGATGAGCCTCTTCTTTTTACATGGTATATATATATATATATATATATATATATATATATATATATATATATATATATATATATGTTGCTATTAT
>CATKHJ010276874.1:0-17092 GCA_949750685.1 Vernicia montana | reverse complement strand
TTTAATTCAATCATAGATCTTTTTATTGGCGTATTCATAACTTCAATTTATCAATCAATTGAAGAAAATCAAATTAACTTTATATTTTCCTAAATGGTCACCACTATTCAAAGGAAAAATCAAAATTTTATTTTAGTTTCTTAAATTGAATCCATACACTTCTAATTAACATACTAATGAGTTCAGTTAAACAATTAATTTTGCTATTGAGATTTCTAATTAAAAATCCCCATATTTTACTTAATCCTTTAAGGAGGGAAATTCAAGATTTTCTTAATCAATTTCAAATTAACTTTGGTATTATGAAATTAATATATAATTAAGTATGAATCAATATTCAAAACATAAAACAAATAATTGATTAAAAAAAAATCTAAGATGGCCGAAAATTCAATAAGGGAAAAATAGCATTTTTATTCAATTCTTCAATTTGATTTTACATATATCTAATTAGTATGCCAAATAACTTAATTAAACCATCAATTTTATTGATTGAACATTTGTGAGAAAATTTCCAAATTTTCACTTAGAACATGAAAGAGGAAAACATAGAAATTTGATTACCAATTTCTAATTAATTTTTTTAATTCATGCAATTGACATCTAATTACATCTAAATCATGAATTAAAACACACAAAAAGTAAGGACTTAAAATTCCTCTAGTAATGGCCGAAATTCTCAAGAAGAAAATGAAAGAAAAAGGAAAAAAAATTGCTTTCATGATTACAATTAATCAAGACATGATTATAATGAAAAAAAACTTAAATTTTTGGTTTAATACCTTGAAAGCTCTTCCTTTGGATGAGAGAATTGTGTTGGCCGAAAATTTGAAGGGAAGAAGAGAGAAAAATTTTATTTTTTTGTTGTGTTATGTGAAAATGGTGTTTTGATGGTGATTTTCTAATAGAATGGTCAAATGAATAAACTAGCAAAGGTAATTGTTGTGTATGATTCCTAAAAAAAGACCTTGGGAATTTCCAATAGTAATTAAATTACTACCAACTTTGATGTTGGTCTAGGTTCAATAAACCTACCAATGGATAAATTTAAAATACACCTCCCTCCATTTCATATAACATGGCCGGCCATTCCAAGTCCAATGGGCTAGGCCCATTGGTTGGTTATTTAATCATATATTATACACATAATATTCATATCTACATAATATTAATATAATTTTATGAAATAATTCACAAAAATTCATTAATTTAGTTTATATGCGATTTTAAATTTATTAACTTTTGAATAAATTTGCATTCAAGTACTCCTTTCCTAGGTCAATTTGATCATTAAGGTCTATGGTATTATATTTTACCCCTCTTAAAGAAAATTCGTTCTCAAATTTAGAGAGCTTACCAGATACTATTGGAACAATTGAGGATATTTCTAACGCATATCCTTTTCGTTCTCCCATGTGCATTCTTCAACGTCATGGTTCTTCTAATGGATTTTCACTGTTGCAATTTCTTTGTTTCTCAATTTTTTCACTTGTCGTTCCATAATTGCGATAGAGATTTCTTCGTATGAAAGATCTTCACTTATCTCTATGGCTTGAAGTTGCAGTACATGTGAAGGGTTGGGAATGTACTTTCTTAGCATTGATACGTGGAATACCGGGTACGCATATTACAGAGCTAGCAGTAGGGCTAATCTGTAGAATACTTCTCCCACTTTGATCAGAATTTCAAATGGTCCTACATAGCGAGGTGATAATTTACCATTCTTTTCAAACCTCATTACTCCCTTTATGGGTGATACTTTCAAGAACATGTGATCCCCTACCGCAAAATGGACTTCTTTTCTCTTAGGATCTGTGTAGCTCTTTTATCAACTAAACATTATTTTCAACCTCTCGTGAATTATTGGCACCTTTTCCATAGTTTCCTTCAACATGTATGGCGCTTCAATGTGTTGCTCACCCGCTTCAACCCAACACATAGGTGATCGACACTTTCTTCCATAAAGAGCTTCATAAGGGGTCATTCCTATGGATAAATGATAACTATTGTTGTAAGAAAATTCCACTAATAGTAAGTGCTTGTCCTAGCTACCTCCAAAATCCATAACGTACATTCTTAGCATATGTTCCAATGTCTGGATAGTTCTTTCAGATTGCCCATCCATCTATGGGTGGAAAGCGGTACTGAAATCCAATTGAGTGCCCATAGCCTCTTGTAGCTTCTGCCAAAATCTCGATGTGAACTGGATGCCTCTGTCCGAAATGATAAAGACAGAAATCCCATGCAGTTTTACAATTTGATCAATATAAAGTTGTGCATATTGCACTGCAGTATAAGTTGTCTTCACTAGCAAGAAGTGAGCTGACTTCGTCAGTCTATCCACTATAACCCAAATTGAGTCATACCTCTTCGGGGTCCTTGGTAGTCCTACTATGAAATCCATAACAATGCGTTCCCACTTCCATTATGGAAATTTGATCTCTTAGAGTAAATTCGATGGCTTCTGATGCTTTATCTTTACTTGTTGACAGGTGAGGCAGGATGTCACAAAGTTTGCTACATCCTTTTTCAAACCCGACCACCAATAATAACCCTTAACATCCTAATACATCTTTGTAACGCCTGGGTGGACACTGTAGGGGATTTGATGTGCCTCTTTCAAGATTCTCTCCCTCAGTCCTTCTACGTTTGGTACACATATATGATTTCCACATTTAAGGACTTCATCTTTGATCTCAAACTCTAGAGCTTGACCCCTTCTCACTTCTTCTTTAATCTTTACTAGTTGCGGATCTTAATCCTGCGAGACTCTAATCTCTTCAAGAAAACTTGATTCTACCTTGAAGTAGGCCAAAAGTACTTGTGATCTGTTCACTTCGAATTGTAGACCCTTATTGACTAGCTCCTTCAATTCCTTCACAAAGGGTCTCTTATGCGCTATTATATGGGAAAGACTTCCCATAGACTTCCTACTCAAAGTGTCAGTTACTACATTGGCCTTTCCAAGGTGATACAATATCTAACAATCATAATCATTTAACAACTCCACCCATTTTCTTTGTCTTAGGTTTAAATCCTTTTGCTTCAAAATATATTAGAGACTTTTATGGTCTGTGAAGACTTCACACTTCTCCCCGTACAAGTAGTGTCTCCATATCTTCAAAGCAAAAATAACTGTTGCCATCTCTAATTCGTGAGTCGGGTAGTTTGCTTTATGTTTCTTGAGTTGTGACCCTCCCATTGTGCATCAAGAAACACCCCAACCCAATCCTTGACACATCACAGTATATAGCAAAACCCCCTTCTCCCTCGGGTAATGCTAAAACTAGAGCTGATATCAAACAATTCTTCAGCTTCTGAAAGCTTTCTTCACAGGCTTCATCCCAGTTGTACTTGACTTGTTTTATGTTCAACCTTGTCAACGGTGCAGCAGTTCGTGAAAAATCTTTTACGAATCGTTGATAATACCCGGCCAATCCTAAGAAACTTTGAATCTCAGTGATCGTGGTAGGACGTGGCCAATCTGCAACTGCTTCTACTTTCTAGGGATCCACTTGGATTCCATCTTTGCCCACTATATGTCCCAAAAAACACACGCGGTCCAACCATAATTCACAGTTTGACAATTTTGCATATAGTTGGTGCTCCCTCAACGTTTATAGTGCGATTCTCAGGTGTTCCTCATGCTCTTCTTCACTCTTTGAATAAATCAGGATATTATCAATAAAGACAATGATGAACTTGTCTAGGAATGGCTTGAACACACGGTTCATTAAGTCCATCAAGCCTGCTGATGCGTTTGTCAACTCAAAAGGTAATACCGTAAACTTGTAGTGGCCATACCGAGTTCTAAACGCAGTCTTACGAACGTCCTCCCCTCGAATCTTGAGTTGATGATAACCAGACTAAAGATCTATCTTTGAAAAGCAACTAGCCCCTTGCAACTGATCGAATAGATCATCGATTCTGGGTAGAGGGTATTTGTTCTTTACTGTTGTTTTATTCAACTGTCTATAATCGATGCACAGTCTGAAAGATCCGTCATTCTTCTTAACGAACAGTACTGGGGTTCCCCATGGTGAACTATTGGGTCGGATAAAACCCTTGTCCAGCAAATCTTATAGTTGCACCTTCAGTTCTTTCAACTCAGTTGGTGTCATTCGATATGGAGGTATCGATATGGGTTATGTACCCGAAAGCAATTTGATGTTGAACTCTATCTCCCTATCTGGTGGTAATCCCGGCAAGTCATCTGGGAAAACATTTGTAAATTCATTTATGACTAGTATTTCCTCTATACTGATAGAGGCCTTCCTCATATCCATTACTTGAGCCAAATAGGCCCGACATCCTTTTCTCAGTAACCTTCTTTCTCCAATGGCAGAGATAAGATTAGCAGGTGTATCATTCTGCTCTACTTGATAAACAATTTCTTCTCCATTTACCATTCTGAACCTAATTCTCTTTTCACGACATTCAACAGAGACATCATGTTTTGACAACAAATCCATTCCTAGTATGACATCAAATTCTAACACTTCTAGTTCGATTAGATAGGCATTAAATTGTCTACCCGTAATTTCTACTTCACATTCCCTATACACTTGATTTACTCCTACAGTCTCACCTAAAGGTGTAGTTATAGCTAAGGGTTTGTGCATCACTTCCTTAACTCTATTTATCTTCTTTGCAAAACATGGAGATATAAAGGAATGCATTGCACCGAAGTCAAACAAACATATTGCATAAGAGGAATGAATAAGGACAACACTTGTCACCACATTGTTTGAAGTTCGTGCCTCTTACGAATTTAAGGCATACACCTTCCCCTTGCCTTTTCCTTCAACTGCTTGTATAGAGCTGGAGGCTTCGCCTTGATTTTTGCCTTTCCCTCCTTGTCCCCGATTTTCAGCTCTGCTCATCTGCATGATTGGTGTGAACCAACTGTAGTTGTTCTTTGCTCCCTTCTCATGGGACAGTCGTTAATAAAATGACCTATTTTGTCCATAATTATGATAAGCTCCCGTAGCTTTACGACAAATTCCACCATGTCCCTTGCCACAGGTGGTGCAATTATGAACAGCTTGGTTTTGTTGTCATGATTGATAAGTGCTCACATTTCTGGGTGTCGATGCTACAAACACACTAGTAGCTTAATTTCCACTCTTATTTCCTCCCCGAGATTGATAATGAGCAGTAGTGGTAGGAGCAAAATGCTCTCTAGTTTGGGTATTTCCTCCCCTATGCCAACTGCTTTGGCTTCAGTATTTACTCTTCTTTTGTTCTCTTTCAGCCTTCTCAGCTTTCTCTGCCTTGTGTCTTGCCTCCATCAGTTTAGCTTGGTCGACTAACTTAGCCATAATAGGGAAATCTATAGCCACTAGCATATTGTATAGCAGGGCAATCAATCCTTTTCGGAATCTATCAATTTGGCTTGCTAATAGGCACTATATGCAAGGTATACTTACTAAGCCTTTTGAATTCTCGGGCATAGTCGGACACAGACATGCCAGGTTTCTGCTTTAACTGTTCAAACTAGAGTGCCCGATTCTGTCTTTCCCCTTCAATTAAGAACTCATCCAAAAGTTCTTGTTGGAACTTAGCCCAACTAGGCGATTCATCCTTATACAATCAATCTTTGATGTTCCTCTAAAACCATTCCCACGCCTCTTTCTTGAGTTGCATTCCGACCAACTCAATCATTTTCTCATCAAAATATGGTAATCTCTGTGCAATCTTGTCCAATTCGTCTAAGAATTCTTGCGAGTCTTCGCCTTCTTCTCCCTCAAATTCAGGAGGTTTCATGTCACGACCCGACTTTTAAGCCATGACGGTCCTAGGGCATGGGTAGGCGTAAGGCCACCGAAAACCCGTAGAACTCATTACTAATCTATAACCAATCATACATTAAACTATTCCCATATCAGAACCTGATACACATACTATATCCATTCCATACCATCCATACATTCAATATATGCCAATAATTACAATATGATTCACAATACCATGAATACGATGATATATCCAAATATTACAATCCCTAAATGAAATTACATAATTCAATATTCTAATACCAAAATACCACAATGACCATGGAACTCTAGACTAGACTCTTGAAGATACATAATCATTATGATCTATCAAAATGAACAAAATGAATACGGACAGAGTAATCCTCAAGCGATGAGATGAAACTTGAGTTTTACCTTGTCTTAACCTCTATAGCACCTGAAAAAGATAAACCACTAAGGGGTGAGATATAAATCTCAGTGAATACATAATTTCAACATCTCATGCTGGCTAAATGAGATTATAGAATATAAGAGAATCAATGTAGCTTTAATGCCTTTAGGCGATATAACAATTAGGCAATTGAAACTATTACAATGGGTTTCATTTATGATGCCAATGGTTAGGATTCAATTAAGGCAATTTTATACAATTTACTTTATTTTATTTTAGCAGAAATCAGAAATTCAAGAATAGTATGTTCTCATTCACATTTAGATCGAGTGTCGGCTATTGCTTCACACACTCATAATATGTCAAGTGGAAAACTGATCAGGTTTCCCGGTTAGGACCGCCCTTCCTAGCTAAGGCGGATACATTATCCCTATCCATCGAGCCTTCTTTACCATGTGCACATGACTGATGTATACCCCACATCATATGGGGATTTCTGCTTTAGATATCATATAACATTTCACAATTGATAGCATTAAGAATTCAATAAACAATGGTACTCATTAATGAGTAAAGTTTTCAATGTGCTATCATTATATCGATGAATAGTAGACCAAAGGTCTCAATTAGGTATTTCAACATATTGGGTTCATGAATAATGTCAATGGAATATAGGTTCAATCAAGAAATCCAATGGATTCAATGAATGTATGAATATATAATGGGATAACGCCCATAACATATTGACTATTATGTACTCACCTTAGGACTCCTTTGCTCCTATTCAACACAAATAGAAATGATGATCACCCGGTTCCTCTTGTTCCTTGACCTTAGGTTCTACATAACCATTCCAATAAATCTCAATTAGATCATCATTTTCTAACTTATCTATAGAACCATGATAGATTCTAATTCCCATACTTTTGATTTTATATTTAGCAAATAATCACATATTAATCAACAATACCTCACATATCAATACAATTAACAATCAATGAACATTTCATGTCATTACAATTCATACTCATACTTTTGCTATTAGGTCTAAAAGACCTTGGACCGATGTCCAATCCTTCAATTAAATGTGACTCATATTGGGCATAAACATATATCAAATCATTATACCAAAAGAAAAAGAAAAACATTTTGAAGTCTGTCACACGGTCAATCACACGATCGTGTGGTTGCCCGTGTGACAGAGGGCATTTTAAACAGAATCATAAAACCTTATCACACGCCCAGGCACACGGTCGTGTGCCTGCACGTGTGACAGGGGTCAAAATGCACAGAATTGAAAAGGCTTGTCACACGCCCAAGCACACGACCGTGTGCTTGCACGTGTGACCAATCCAAGAAGATCATTCAAGCTTAATTCAACCAATAGCTAGGGAAGGAATCCTCATAACTTTTAACCAATCATAAACCAATTTCTTTTTTATCAATTAGGTTCAAAACCTTCCTTATTTTCACAAATCAAAACAAAAAAATCAAAGGATTTTAGGATCTCATCTTCATCAAACCCATATCATCAAAATAAAGAAACTTGAAACCTATTTCCTTTAAAGTAAGAAAGTTTAATACCCATTTTGAAAATCCATTTCCACACACTCAATACTTCTCAAATAAAGTTTACAAATCATCATTTAGATGTATTTGTTCAAAGAAAAACTATTTTTCTTGAAACCTATTTCAAAATCAAAAGAAAGAAAGGAGAAGAAATATCACAATCACCAATAAGAAAATATCTTTAAATGAAAAAGAGACTTTAGATCTTAGATCAATACCTTTGGATCTTCCTTTTGATGTTGATTTTCTCTTGATCAAAGAAGACAAGAAGAAAAGAAGAAGAAAAAGTTGAGAGTAAATGTTCTTGCTTTTTAGAGAAAATGAGAAAAGATGATAGAAAATGAAGTTTTTGTTTTATTGTCTTCAAATAAAATGGAGGGTCATGATTGAATCATGAAAAAATGGATGGCTAAAAACAATTAGCTATTTTCCTTTAAATTCTTTAATTCAAAATCAATTGAAAATAAGGTGATGTTAATGGTCTAGGTTCAATGAACCTTGAAAAACATAATTAACCATTTTCTTACAATTTTATTTCTAGCACAATTAATTACCATTTCAATCCATAGACTTTCCATTATTCACACTATGGCCGGCCATCTCATGGCTTTTTGGCCAACCCATCATTTATACATAATCACATATACACATTCATACACTCATGGAATTTCATTATAAATTCAACAATCGATTTCACATTCAATAGCATTTAATTCAAACTTTCTAAACATAATTGCATTCAATTAGATTCATTCTCATATAAAACCAATTATTTAAGAACCTAGGGTATTACAACAATTATGGACAGAACCTATCCAAGTGACCAAGTAAGCAACATATGAAGCAAAAAGTAGGAAGCCTCTTATACTTGAATGAGACCACAGATTGCTCTCCCCCTTGCCTTTTAATTCTCTTTCTCCTTTTCAAAGGAGCACGAACATCAACCAAGACCTTAATCCGCATACAAATCCTCCAAATACATGAACTATTAGTAGCATCATAGTCCAAATACATGCCAATAAAATTACCAAGTTTTTTTCCCAACTGATTCTGACATGTACCCCACTGGAAGATCATAAACTTGCACCCAAAAAGTAACATGATTTAAAGGAACAATAGTAGCAACATCTCCCTTACACAACTGTTGCAGCACTAGCAAATGACCATCAAAAGTCCAGGGCCCAGAATCCATTACCCTCCTCATGTCCACAACATGATAAAATTGGAACAGAAAAAGCTAAGAACTAATTAATTATTATGAAACTTAATAATTGTATAATAATCTATTTTCCAATGTAAAAAAAAAATGTATCTATCTAATATATATATATATATATATATATAACTTAAAATGTTGAAGTAAAGAAATAGCATTTCAAAAAAAAAATAATAAGGAACTTGTGATTGCAAATTATTCCAAAATTGAAGCATATAACAGAACCATCAAACTTTTCAGATTTTTTTATTTATTATATTTTATTAAAGTAATTAAAAAAATTATCTTTTAATTAATTAATTTTATTTAATTAAAATTATTAAAGGAATCTAATTTAATATATATACATTTTTTTAGGGAAATCTAATATATATTTAGGAAAATTCTTACCTTAAATATATGGAAAATTCTTTCCTACACTGAGTATATAAGCTTATTTCATACACCAAACTAATGAGTGATGAGATATTTTAGTAAATGTGACTCTTTTGTCTTTTTTTTGCCTAGTGAAAAGACACTGATACTCTTTTTTACTCTCTATTCTTATCCCATTGGATTGGTGTTTATACCCGGTGTAGGCAAGAATTTTCCTATAGTATTTAAAAATGAATTTTAAGTGCACCCAAACTCTATCCTTTGACAACCTAAACTAAGCTAATGCCAATAATTTTGTACATTTATCTTATGAGAACAATAGATTTTGATATCGTATCTCCTTCTATTTGAGTTGATTATAAACAATCACAATCTACATTATTTATGTGGGGTAAATACTAATTTGAAGCTTGAATTTTGCCTAAAAGTGTAATGTGGGACTTTTTGTTTAAAATGGTCCAATTGTCTCCTCATAATGTGGGGCTTTTTGTTCAAAATGGTCTAATTGTCTCCTCATAATGTGGGGCTTTTTGTTCAAAATGGTCCAATTGTCTCCTCATACTTCATTTTTGATAGGGATGTGTGAACCCTCAATTTCGCACCTTTAACATGCTGTCGCAGTTTGACACCTACTAAATTTAATATGCTACACAGAGCCGGTACGGTGGTCCCGCTAGCCGGTTAGTGGGCAGGGGTCAAGGGGGCAGTGCCCCATACGGGCCCCTGGAATAAAAATTGGCTTTCAGGCATCATACTACAAGGATAATTAATTTCGGATCCACCGCCACTGACCGGTAATTTTTCAGACTCCAGAAAACCTTGAAAACTAACTCAGAAGCCTCAAAAACTGAGCTGGAGGATGAGAAGACTCAGAAATCGAGCTGCCACACAGATGTCCGAGAGGCAGGCCTACGGATCCACAGGCCATCTATACAGGTCCGCAAGGGAATCTCACGGCCGTCTCAAAGGCTCGCTGCGGACGTGCCAGAAGCTCCGCGGCTGCCGCGCCCAATCTGGTGAGTCCGCACTGACGCACCTGACATGCGTCATACTAACGGGTGTCAGTCGCGTCAGTACACGCGTCAGCAGCCGCTAGATCCGCAAGCCCATTTGGCTGCCGTCTGCGAATCTCTGCTGTGGATCCTTGCAAACCTGACATGGATCCTTAACTAGTCCTGGCGACTAGTCCCTTGTGTACGAAAATTCTAATTTTGCCCCTATTCCAGCTTACTTTTTCAGTCCTTTTTGGTCTTTTCACCCCATTTTAATTTCCTATAAATACCCCCTCCATTTCTCATTTCAAAACACACCAAGAGTTAGTATTGAATTTTCTACTGCTTTTTCTCTCTCTCTCTAATTAATTAAACTTTCTTTGATTTTAATTAATTAATTTTAATTTAGTCTCCACTTAATTTGGTTAATTAATCCTTTTAATTAATCACTTCAATTAATTAATCATTTTAATTAATTAAAATTGGATAATTAATTAATCCATCCTTCAAATTAATCCCTTTCAAGGTTAATTTAATCCTATCCATCTCTCCGAAATGGAACTCCGATCCAGTAAAACCATCCACCCATCACAAATTCTAAAAAAGAAGGTATAAAACCTTACCCTCACTCAAACCTCAAATCAAATCAATCCAACCAAACTGATTAATCGCTAAACCCTTCCACCTCACCGTGGAATTAACTACGTGGGTTTTGATCTCCATTCAATGGGGTACATAGGTATGCTTAGAATCTAAATCCAAGTCTCAAATCCAAATCCCAATTAATCCCCTTCCCCTTTTAATTTGTGCTCCCTTATCAATTTTAATTATTGCAATTAGTTAATTATTATTAAGGAGCGATTTTGTGGTTCTCTTAGAATCGATAAGGACTAGAGAGAACACTCTCCTTAGCTTGTAAATGTTTTTCAATTACTTGCTCTTTACTCTTTCCATGCATTCATAATTATGCCATGCCCATGCACTTTAAATTGCAATTAACACTCGTCATTCATGAAATCATTTTTTTAAAAATCAAATCAAACTTAAGAGCCAAATTGAGATTATTTAAAATCAAAAATCTAGTCTCCGAGCTCAACTTGGTTTAAAGGCTAGTAACTTTATCCTTGGTTAAATTAATCAAAAATTAATTAATTAGAGTTAAATTGGGTTTTTCCTTAATTTTTTCATTTAAATAAATTAGGGTGGCGACTCCCAAATCCTTTTCAAAAATCAAACTAACTTTTCGAACGATAGCCGTTCTAATCGTGAGCACCGAAATTCGTACCTAAACTCTCTTAAAAATCGCTCCCCTTTCCTTAAGGCATTTTTTCCGAGTGAGGGGGAGGGGCGTTCGGGCGAGGCCTCACAGGATGGCAATTTGACCTAATCCGACGAGTATCCGTTTTGACCTGACCCTAAGAGGTCAAGTTTTATCCGCCCCATTTAATAGTGGGGTGAGTATGGGTTTAAATTTTAATACTAGTTACAGGTTTGGGGCAAGTATAGTATATACCTGACCCGATTATATATATTATATATATTTTTAATTTTTCAAATATTATATATATATTTGATGTATCATTTTTAATTTATAGCTTTTTTTTTATGTAAAAGATAAATTATATTGTATGGATATATAAAAAAGATATATATATATATATATATATATATATATATATATATATGAAAAATTAATATTAAATAATTATTTTTAAAGAAATAAAAATAAAAATAAAAACAGGTATACCTATTGGTACCCGTCCCATCCCGCCCCAAAGCAAGGTGAGTATAAAAAATTGTTATTGGGGCAGGTAAGAGTAATGGAAAACTCGCCCCATTATCATCCTTAATTTCTGGACCAATTAAGGACTTCCGGTGACGGATATTAATAGAGCCGTTTGTGGAATTAGTAAAGTGCATATAATGGTTCCCACTTTATATTTTTAAATAATAAAAAATAATAAAATGTTTTAAAAAATATTTTTGAATAATAAAAAATATTGATATTAAAAACTTGAAAAAAATATAATATTAATGAACCCAAATCTAGATGAAACCTAAATATGGGTTTCATAAGTTCATCAATTTAAAAAAGAAAGGAGAACAAATTTTTTTTAAAATGAGCTACTAAACCAACAAACCAAACAAACAAAAGCAAAGTCAGAGGAATTTAATGAACAAGGGAGAATATGGATTGCAACTATTCTTTAAAATCCAAACTAAAAATTTTAAATCTTTTAAATTTAAAGTCCAACCAAACACCTTGAAACTCCATATCACCGTCGACCAGATCGCAGCCCTCAAGGCCACTACTGCTCCTACTGTCGTCTGTCGCGTGCCTAAGCTTGGTCAAGATCCAGACCTTCGATCCTAGAGATCACAACCTCAATTGTCGTGCTCCATCGCAGATCGATGTCACGCCACGCTAGCACAACCACAAGCGGCAACCTAGCACACATCAGCCGCTGCTCTTTGGTGATGTTCACGAGTCGCCAATCTGCCTGTCGATTGCTCTTGGCTTCTTTGCTCCGGTCGTCCCCTTCAAAATGGTCCAGGTGGGTCTCCTTCTTCGATCAGTACCTGTTTTCATTTTCAATCTGTACCTGCTTTCATTTTCGATCTGGGTTCATTATCTTTTGTCTTTTTTTTTAAAAAAAAATTAAGTTTAATAATTTTCATTATTTAAAATATGATTTTTTAAAATTTTAATTTTTTTATTATTTAAAAATATAAAGTGAGTCCCACATTTGGTTTTGTGAGGCCCACAAAACGTCTGTTAATGTCACGTGAGATCACATGACCTTGTAAGCCCTTAATTAATCTAGAAACAAAATATGAGGAAGTAATTGGACCATTTTAAATAATGAACCCGCATTACACTTTTGGGTAAAGTTGATGCCTCAAATTGGTATTTACCCCTTATTTATGTCTAATAGAATTTTATTTTATGGACACAACATTAAATTATATGTAATTATTCGTAGGTGCCTAAAGAGTGCAAAATGCAATAAGTGGAATTGATGTTGGGAAATATGAATTTATTTAATTCAATTTCCTTTAAATCACAATTATGCAAGAATAACAAAAGAAATAATGGAAGAATGATAGCATAAGAAATTTACGTAGAAACTCTCAAAATAGGAGAAAAAACCACGGTGTTGTCAAAGACAACCAGAGAAAAAATATTCACTATGTGAAAATTGTTACTACCACATATACTCACAATATTTTTTTCACACCCAAAAATCTCAAATACATCCAAGAGAATTTTCCTCAAACTATTTGAAACTCTCTAAATATAAGGAATTTTTCTTCTTCTTGTTCTATATTAATTTTCTTCCTCTCAATGCTTTTTATAGGCATCCATTAACAAATTTGGTCCAAATTGGTTGGCCTAATTACCACCAACTAATTTAGTTAGGCCATCAACCAATTTAGTCTAAATTGATTGGCCTAATTGCCACCAATTTACTTGACTCATTTTATTTTTAATCATTTATTCCTAACAATCTCCACCATGATTAAAAATAAAAGTCATTTAACACAAAATATTGTCTGTTACCGACAACCATAATTCTTTGAGAATTATCATACTCCACCATAACGAGTATACCCACTTAAAATTAATTCACCAATTCTAAGAATTTCACCGGCTCATGTCGAAAATAACCTGCTAATAAAATATGGTGTTAACTTCTATGTTGACTTTTTCGGAAGTTCATTAGCCATTGACATTAATTCCACCACACACCATAAACTGTCAACCAATGATGTGCAAATTTATGGACAGCTCTACCAACAACATATCATCTTCCATGGCATTTCAATAAGATAGCATCACGCCAT
Organism: Vernicia montana; assembly: GCA_949750685.1. Classification (NCBI taxonomy): domain Eukaryota; kingdom Viridiplantae; phylum Streptophyta; class Magnoliopsida; order Malpighiales; family Euphorbiaceae; genus Vernicia; species Vernicia montana. The sequence continues at coordinate 2,947 of CATKHJ010276874.1, read as the reverse complement.
GAGGATGCAAATCTTCTTACAGGAACTCATCATTATCTCCTCTTTCAGAAGTGATAATATTGGTGACATCATTGGAGCTACTGGCCAAACTAGCTCCACCCTTTTTGCAATTTTTATTTGTGTGTCCAACTTGATCACAACCCCAGTAGAAAATCCTTTTCTTTCCAGAGCTACTATTTCTCTGAGAAAAATTATTCACCGCCAGTGCTGAATCTTCAAGAGATCTACTGTCGTCATCTTTCAACCTTCTTTCCTTGAAAATTAATTTACTGATAACTTCTGAGAAAATCAAATCACTGCCCCCATACTGCAAAATGGGTTGCATGTGTTTGAAGGAAGGCGAAAAATACTAAATTAGACGTAAAGCTTTGTCCTCATCATCAATTTTAACTCCAATGGACTCAAGCTCGGAAACGATCTCATTAAGAACACTCAGGTGATTTGAGATTCTCGTACCTTCATCCATTTGCAATTTGTGAAATTGCTCTTTCAAATATAATTTATTTGAAATATCCTTGGTCTTGAACAATTCTTCCAGCTTTTCCCAAAGCTCTTTTGCTGTAGACAAGCCAACCACATTAGCTAAGACATTTTTAGCCAGACATAGCCATATTTGACTAGCAGCTTTCATGTCTAACTCTTCCCAATCTTCATCAGTGAGCATGAATTTCTTGGTACTACCAATTTTTCTGAATTTTCTTGGATCTCCATCGCTTGAATCAGATTCATCACCACTTGAATCAGAATCATCTGAATCTTTTCTGCTAGCAATAGGGACTGATTTCCCTTTTAATGCCTTATATAATTTAGACTGGATTAATACATCCTTGATTTGCACTTGTCACAAGCCAAAATTAATTCTTCCATCAAACTTTTTAATATAAAACTTAATGTTCGACATTTTTCTTGCACAACACAAATAAACAGTTAACGTACACGTAACCGAAACTCTGTTACCACTTGTTGGGAAATGTCACAACCCGACTTTCGAGCTGCGACGATCCTAGAGTATGGGTAGGTTTAAGGCCACCGAAAACCCGTAGGAAACTTACCAATCAATCATCTAACAAAATTATATCATCCAATCACATACAATTTCCCAAGATCTAAACCAGACAACCATGCTAATCCATATTCATCAATAACATTCATAATTCCAATATAATATCATTTTACAATAGCTTGATGTGTTAGAGGCCCAAAAGAATACCATTAATACATGTACCATGAAGCATCTAAGTTTGAATCATCATCTATGCAAAATAATATGAGGAATTGAGCTTTACATTAATCACTTGAGTTTCCGAGGATTTGAGAAGAATGCCTTGGAAACTGAACCGATAAACTATAGCTCACCTGAAAAATGGAATCGCTAATGAGATAAAGAAGTGAGTAAAAATTATACTATCATAACCTGTGAAGTTTGGTGTTTCGAGGTCGGTTTGCAATAACAGTTCGTGGTTCATATTTTAATAACAATAACCAATCGGTTCAATAATAACAAACGATTAGATTTAATAACAATAGACAATAGGTTCCATATCAATAATCAAATGGTTCAAATTCGATAACCAATCATTTCAATAATATCAATCGATTGAAGGCAATAACAATAACATATCATGTTCAGCAGAAACATATCAGTACAGTAAGAGTATTAAGTAACTATGTCTTAACGTTCGTTATATAATGGTATTATGCTCAAAGGCATTATCGAGAACTGAGACATAGAACTTACTCATCATATCAATATCGAAGTAGAGGCTTATCTTATCGGAGCATACCTTCATCTCTAATTAAGATTGATCATATCTTACGGCTAGGGTGACAAGCCCTCCCTAGCTAGGACATAGATACTTTTCTCTATCCACCGGAGTACACTGTGCATAATGTCTAATATTTTATCCCACATCAGAATAAGGGATTTATGCTTTTGGTTCAATAATCATATAAAGGTGTACAATGGTAACAATAACATAGATTATCAATGGATCAATAATCATGGTTTCAAATCAATATCAAGAAGAATTATCATTTGGGTTCATGTATATAATAAAATGGGATATTCAAGTATCAATTATCAATTAAACAATTGGTGGTCATGGAAGAAGTAGGCATTTATGCCTTAGGGTTCAAACAAAATCATAATAGTATAATAATCACTCACTTCAACAATGCAATTCTCAAAATAACTTGATATCACTCTTCACAATAAGCAAAAGTGATGAGCATCTCCACAATCACCTTCTCCTCTTGAGTCTCTATGAGAATCTATGGAAAACCCAAATAGAAAATAACAATAATTCAATAATCTATCAACTTGACTTATATAACAATACTAATGATGCTAGATTAACTTAATCTCACCCTAACCTTAAGCCCAATGGAAGGAATTGAAAGGGAAATGAAGAAAATACATAAACCCTACTTACCTTGATTTAAATGCTTAATCAATGAGAAGAGAAAGTGGATCTAACAACCCTAGATCCTCTTAATGATGCAATTAATGAGCTTCCTTGAAGTTAGAAGAAGTAGATTTAGAGAAGTTTGAGAGTAAAAGGGTTTGGGAACTCAGAAAAATTGGGTGAAATAAATTTAAGGGTTTTAAGTCCTTATATAGGGTTGTTCTCCCGATTCTGTCCCCAACGCAAGTTGCGGTCGCGACATGTAAGTCGGGGTCATGATTCTCCATTTGCAATCACAATATCACGTTGTGGTCGCAACATGACACTGCTTATGTGACTGTTCATGCTTCTTCCAAAATCCGATAGAAGAGTTCGCGGTCACCATCGCACCCACGATAGCGGTTGCGGCTACCATATAGCGCCTGCAAATCACGCTCTGCAGCTCTACATCATTCATTTCAAATCTTTAAGTCCTATTCTCAACCCTACTCAAATTAACTCATCAATATACATTACATAACACTTGTCATTCATTCATATAG
>CATKHJ010276757.1:0-23734 GCA_949750685.1 Vernicia montana | reverse complement strand
TATATATATATATATATATATTGCAACTACTAATTTGAAAATGAAATTTTATAATTAATAAAAATTAAATTTTACTTATACATTATTGAATTTATTTAAATGTGTTGCTAATTCAATATCAATGTGTGTGTGTATATATATATATATAAACACACATTTTGATATTGAATTAACAACACATTTAAGAAAATTCAATGTGTGTGTGTGTGTGTATATATATATATATAAACCCTTTAAATCGATTCTAGTTTCGGTTCGGGATGGTTCGGTATGGTTCGGTACGGTTCTGGGTATGGATAACTACTAATCTCCAGAACCGTACCAAAAAAAAAATCGGGACGGTTCGGTTCGGAGAAAGTCAAACAGTCAACGGATATTTTTCGATTCTGGATATTATCGGTTCGAATTTTCGGTACGATTCGGTATCTTCGAGTCCCGTGCTCAGCCTAGTTTTAAGTTAATTAATTGTCCAAAGGGGATTCTTTCTTTCTTTCTTTGATTCAAAAGTACTGAGTTCACAAGCACAAGGGCTTCTTTTGTGATCTGCCTTTTGTTTTATCATGTCTTGGAATTTAGAGCCTTGCTTGACCAAAACAATGAAAATAGTGCAATCACACACTTATTAATGGTATGAATCTTGCCTTGGTCTACATTCCTCAATTTCTGCTGCTTGCACTAAAAAAAATGTAAATTGTGTCCACTATTTAATTTGTGTATTTAACATTTTTTCCCCGTTCTATGTTGTTGCTTCCATTTCTATATTACAATTATGTATAGTCAATTAACATAGCATTAGTCTAATGAATAATAAATATGAAACACTTTTAAAACTAACGTTACTTTTATATATACTCCTTTCATTTCTTAATATGAAACGTTTTCAGTAATTTTACTAAAATTATAAAATTATTAAATAGGCTAAATTCTAGGAAAAAATTGACTATATTATCCTTTTTTAGTCTAATAAAAAAGAATATTTTAATCAATTAATATGTATAATAATTACAGAGTAATGAATAACAAGAAATAAGAATAAAATTAGAAAGAAAAAGTTAAAGTCTTATTAATTTTTTAAAATGATAGATAATTTAAAAAAAATTATCTTAAAAAAAGGCCATATATTAAGGAGAGGAAGTATATTCAACATTAAATTGTAATATAAAGCTATACATAAAATGATAGCTTTCCATCTATTATTAATTTTCAATGTCACTTCCAACAAGATTTAAATTTCAGACTTCTTAATAAACTATTCAAAATCACATGCCCTTAGAGTGATCTTTGAAAAAAAATATATATTAAATGGAATGAAGAACAAAAATAAATGTTTGAATTCTAAAAAATTTACAACAACAATATTATTGAAATATTTAAATAGAATTTTAAAATTCATAACTTAAAATTAAAATGTTATTTTAACCTATTCAAATATAAAATAACATAAAATATTATTCCTCACCTACTAAAAAATATAAATCATAAGAAAACAAAATAATAAAAGAAAATAAATGATATCAGATGCAGAACAAGCCCAGCCTCACATTTCCTTAGAGCCCAATACTTCAAGCCCATGTTTTAGAAGTATAAATGACCAACAACAGCCGCCTATTTTTTAAAGGAATTTAAAAATACTGAGATTCAAAACTCACTACTGGCCGTCATGTAAAAACGGCCGGCCGTGTATCGCCGGATTCTACATTTTTATTCACAAATCTGAAGTCTCATATCGTGCTCCACCGCCTCTAGCAGCCGCAGTCTCTTCCAATTCATATGCAATTTCTTGGAGTGGTAAAGTTAGAGAATCGAGTAGAAAGTTAAGAAATAATCCATTGATCAGATATGGAATTTTGGACCGAGATAAGTACAATAAAATTAAGAAAATTACATCAAATATAAATTTTTTATTTTTTTTTTTTAAAAATACCCTTTTATCTTTTTTTTTTTATATTTATTTTTTGAAATCCAAACATGAGACTTTTTTATTCTGAACAATCAGAAATTAAAACATTAACAAGAAAATGAAGGGGTATCAACCCATTCCTTAGCATCAAATGTAAAACCAGCCTCTCTAGCTAACATATAAGCTGCTGTGTTCGCTGACCACCTTACAAATCTCAGAGAAATATCTATAAATTGAGAGATAAAATCCTTGCAATCACTAATGATCAAACCATAAGCAGTATTAACCGTAGACAAATTAACAATACTTTGAACCACCTGCTGAGCATCCATCTGCAATATTAAATTATCCCAACCTTTGGACTTTAGCAAACTCAAAGCCTCTCTTGCACCCATTGCTTCAGCTTCTTTTGGAGACAAGCAACCAATACTGGACATTGCTGCAACTAATTTGCCTCTGTCATCCCTCACAATGCAGCCAAAACCAACTCTTCCTGCTTCACAAAATAAAGCTGCATCAATATTTGCTTTAAATTTGCCTTCAATTGGTCTTGTTCATACCATATCACCATCCCCAAAATTGTTACTAGTCGAGACCTGAGAGTTGAACTTTTGAGCCATTTACCATTTTTGTAGCGAACGACCTGCAAAATTTAGAAGATAACGTGCATGCCAACCCTTCTCATTCCATACCACATCATTCCTATTTTTCCATAAGCACCAGCAAATCATAGCCATTAGTTCACTTTTCCCCTTGGTATGAGTGGTCAAAAAATTACAGATCCAAGTGTAGAAATTCAAACCAGCACTTCTTATCCATCCTAAGTATGTTAGTAACTAGCACTCTCGAGAAAAAGCACAATCAAGAAGAATATGAATAGTAGTTTCAACATGGCTCAAACATACCAGACAAGTTTCACCAATTTGAACCCTCTTAGTTCTAAGAGCATTTGTTGTTGGGAGGCAATCTGAACATGCTCTTCAGAGTAGACTTTTAACCCTACCAGTTACTTTCATTTTCCATAAGCGATTCCAAATTAACGCAAGATCGTTAGGAATTTCTCCATAAGCCAAACGATAGCAGCTTTTGACTATGTACTGTGGTTATCTTTGGACCAGATCAATTCATCTGTCACATATCTCATGCTTAATGGTATTTGTTGAATGAGAGTCTGATCTCTATTGTTGAATATGTCCTTCAATATGTCTTCATCCCATCCCCTTCTACCTTTCAAAAACAAACTAGAAACCTTTGTGTCTTCCAGACTTGGTGGAATTGTCAATTCAATTAAGCCATTTTCCACATTTGGCAGCTATGGGTCCTTCCAAATGGAAATATCCTCTCCATTTCCTACCCAAACCTCCCACCAGCTTGTAATAGTTTTTGTGTTTCCTACAAGCTTCGCCAAACGTAGCTTGGATTGGTACCAATCCCAGCATCAAGAAAAGACGAATTCATATAGTATCTAGCTTTAAAAATGCGAGCAACCAAGGAGTTTGGTTGTGTGATAAGTCTCAAAGCTTGCTTACCAACCATAGCCATATTAAATTTTCGAAGCTTTTTAAAATCAATGCCCCCCAAACTCTTAGGATAGCAAAGCTTATCCCAAGCCTTCCAATTAATACCTTTCTTTACTGGCTGTTTTTGTCCCCACCAAAAGGAATTTAACATTCATTCCAACTCAGCACACAAATCAAGTGAAAGTAAGAATACATTCATAGCATGATTTGGCAATGCTTAAGCAACTGTTTTAATTAAAATACATTTTTATCTTTTTAGGTTTTTGAAATAGAAAATTTAGTAAGTTGTACTTTTGAAAAGAAAAAGAAGAGAATACATATATGAGAATATTTTTTTTTTAAAAATTCCAATAAAATTTAAATTTTGGGCCTAGCATAGCCCACTAAAATTTAAATTATGAGCCAAAAATAACTCAATTAAATTAAATTATGGGCCTAAAGTAACCTAATCGAATTTAAATTATGAGGGTAAAAATAGCCCAATAAAATTTAAATTATGGGCCGAGAGAAGCCCAATAAATTTTTATTATAGGCCCAGGTTAATCCAATAAAATTAAATTATGGGCCTAAAATAACCTTTAAACTTTTAAATACTGGGCCTAAGATAGCCCAATAATATTTAAATTATGGGTCAGTCCATGAATTATTTGGGCTAAGTCTCCTAATTTTGATGGTAAACTCTACAATCTCAGTCGGCTAATTTTGATTGTGCCCATTGAAGGATTTTTCTTGCTCACTGCATTTGAATAATGGACCGAGAAGAGCCCACCAAAATTTAATGTATGGGCTGAATTACTTGGGCTAAATCTCTCAATTTTAGCAGTAAATTCTACAATTTCAGTTGCCTGATTTTGACTCTGCCAATCCAAGAAATTTTCTTGCTCACTATATTTGATTTTTTCTAATTTGACTCTTAATTAGAAAAATATTAATTCAAAAGTCTAAAACATACACCATAGATAATGTTTTTTTTTTCCCTCTAAACATATAATTTATCGAAAAGTTCAATAATGAGTAGCTTTTGTTTATAATTCAAATGATTAAATAATTAGATCCATAATCAAATGACCATTAATTTAATAATTTTTTTTAATAATTCTTAAACTTTCTTGTTTTACTCTACCTTTTACGTTTCAAATATAAAATTTTATAATAATAAGTTATAAAAATAATTTTTTTCTTAACTTCTGACCATATTAAAATTAAAAAGTGAAACTAATAAAATATATGGAAACTAATACGTAATAATAACATTTTATTATTAAAAAAATTAACCCTTTTGTTATTGGATAAAAAATAATAATTTCAATAATAAATTAAGTTAAAAATATAATTTTTATATAAATTTAATTTCGATTAAGATTTAAACTCAATATTTAATAATTATAAAAATGATTTTAGTATTATTAAATTAAAGTTTATTAATACAAGATAAAAAAGTTATAATCAATAAATAAAATATGTTTATATTTTACTTATTTGAAAAAGACAATTTTTGAAATTATTAATCTCAAAAAAACAATTAATATTTTATTTTTTTATTCCTAAAATAAAAAGCCAGATAAGCAAATTTGTTTTTAATAGGAGCAAATATAGAAAGCCTATCCAAAAGTTGATAATCACAGTTTTCACAACGTACGCCAAACCTTTCTATACACTTTTGTAGTTTTAGATTGACCCCACCACCTCCACCCCACGTGACTTTGACCCTCCCTCTGGCCCCACTCTCCGATCCGATCCGTTTCATGCGCTTCACCTTTTTAAAGAACTCAACTTTCTCTCTAAAATCTCCAAAAATTAAAAATTAAAAATTTCTCTTTTTTATTTGATTTTTTCAAATTTTTCCTCCTCTGCAACTAAACCTAAAATCACACGCAATCACAATAAATTACAGCCATTAGATCATGTCACATTGTAATAATCTTAACCGTCGAAGCAAAGACCAGCAATGCCGGAGATATTATCCTCTGCATGCATAAATATTTGTCAGATTTGCAATAGAGCAGCCAATGGGCTCGATGATGATGATGATGATGATGATCAATGTTTTTTGTTGTTATTAAAGAAACTGGGTTTTGAAAAGGATTAAAAGATTTGGTTTTATAGTATGTCTGAATTGGTGGCCCGCACAGGTCGACATCAGCAGCGCTACGAGGGCGGTTGTCGCCTTGTCGCCGGGTATTTCATATTTTTCCTCGAAAAAAGTTTATATTTTTAATGTTTAATGTTTATGTATTTCTATATTTATATTTGCGTATAACTGTATATGATGATTTGTTTGATTGCCAAATGTTTTATAATGTCATTGTCACTTAAATAGGTTGTCTTTTTAGCTTTTTCTTAGTAAGAGGTTTTTTTTTAAGTTTAAGATTGATGTAATGATGTTTTCTTATACTGTGTTGTTCGTCCAGTGCATTTTTTTACTTTATGGGGATTAATGGGTTTTTGTTTTTCTATTCTAATTAGGATAATTTTGTATATATTTTTTTTTTCTTTTGATGAGTAGTTTGTGGGACCTCTTTATATCATTTGTCTTAAGTTTGTTTTTTTTTTTTTTTTTGGATACTGAGTTTGGTGAGGTGATGCATTTTGGTTATGGGGTGAATTTAAATGAAGTTAGTTAATTGGAGGGGTTTGCGGAGATTAGTTGTGAAGAAGTTGTTGAGCATATTGTAGAAGAGATTTGAAATTTTATTATAGTACTAAGTCATGAAGTTTGACTTAGATGGCACTCTTCATTCCCCTGTAGTAATTCTGTAATTCTGTTGAATGTTATGAATGTGCTTTGCATACATGGAGAGAAGGAGAGAATTTATTCTGTTATTTTATTAAACTCATTGCACTTTGAGAAACTAGATTTTACTTTCTTGCATGTCTTTTCATTTCTCTTATCGTTTTTGTTCTATTTTAGATAGTATATATATATATATATATATATATATATATATATATATATTTTGTTTTCAGTGACTTCATGTTATTTTGTACGCTTGGTAACTAACTAGTGAAAAACTTAACCTTTATGCCAAAAAATTTTGGATCATCTGTGAGAATGTTGTTAATGCCTTTGATAAATAGTGCAAAAACAAACTGTTATTTGATCTTGAGTCACTAATTCTTCAGGTTGTATTGGCAGGTGTATTCCCTTTAGGTATAGAGATTGTGATGAAAATGCTGATGCTGATGCTGAGAAGCTTGTTGAGGTTCTTATGATCAACTCAACTAGTGGACCAGGTCTCTTGTTTCCAAAGGTATGAAGTCATGAGTTCCTTTTTTGGAATTCACTGTGCCCAACATCTTGCTTCTGCAATTCATGTAAATGCCTTTTAACTACCGGGACTTTTATAAAGAGATTTCAAGTCCTGTTCTTGCTTTTTTTGGTTTTTCTATAATTATCAAGTTTTGATTGAAACATGGTTTTATTAATAGGAGCACTTTCCTAGCCAACATGAACTATATCATACCAATAGAAAGTGTAGGATAGCTTCTTTGTATGAATATGATAGAAGATTTGAAAAGTTGCTGCTTTATGTCATTTGCAAGTTAACATGCACGGTGCACAATAATGATTTCCTATGGATGGTTAATTTGCTCAGTTGCTCACTTTCTGAGTGAATGTGTATGTTTGTATGCTAACCTAGTTGGTTCCTACATCATGTGGGAGATAAAGATCTTGTAGGGTCCTGTGTTCATAATCATGCTTCTTGTCATGACTTGAAGTTTTGAACCCTGTAATCCTGAACATATGGGCATCAAAATTATATGGATGTTGAGAGTCAGATGGGAAAATGAGAACACATTAATGATACATGCGTAAAAAAATGATTGTAAATGATGCCTTTTGTTGTAATGGAAAGAGCCTTTGTTTGATTGGCATTCATTCAATAAGTCGAGTTTCAGAAGTAACTGTGAGATCAATTTTGCTGTTTGAGATGCTTGAAATTATTCTGATGTACAGATACATGCATATGTAGAGGGATATGGGTGTGCGCATGCAAGTCTTACAAATGCAAAGCAAATATTATTATTTTATTTTACCTTTTATTTGTGAAATTGACTAGATGTCTCTAGAATACCTACCCATGCTAACGCATTACATGGATTGAATCTTAACCTTGCGTTTACACTATATAGAGGAAAATGAGATGAAAGCAAAAGGAGGAGAAATTTTTTAATATTTTGTGTTGTTCCATTTTGGGCGACAGAGAAAAGTGGGAAATGGGGTGAAAATTGCACATGGAGCCCAGAAAAAAAAAAAAAAATTCCCTAAAATTTGGGAGGAAAATGCAGAAAAATTCCATTATAGCCTTGTAATAATCTCCCTAAACATAAAGGTAATAGATAAATTATAACTTTTATCATCATAAAACAGTTTTACTCCATTTTGAATCTGTCCTATCAAAACAAAAAAGGAGAGAATCTGATTTTTATATCCTCCTATTTTATTTCTCCTCTTAAATTGTTGCCTATCACAGTATCAAAGAGCCAAACTACCAAAGAAGGTTAGATACCAGTTAGCTAAATCCTGTCTCTTGGAAGTTTCTGTTTGTGTATGTATGTTTGTAGCATATATCAGGTTCTGTTAGAGGCTTCTTTTTGAATGCTCTAGGAAGATATAAAAAGTTGCGTTTCTTTTTGTAATTTTCTTTCTTAAAATTTACTTGTAGGGAGGTTGGGAGAATGATGAAACTGTTAAAGAGGCTGCAGTGAGAGAAGCCATTGAAGAAGCTGGAGTTCGAGGCGAGCTAATGGTGAAAGTTTATTTATGTTGATTTGCTCCTTTTTTTCTCTTTTTGAGCTTATCAATTGCTGATAATAATTATCTTTCATTGCTTTATCATTTCTATATATCCATTAGGCATTTAAGTGCTTGATGCTTCATTCTCCTCAGATTGCATTTGAATCAACATTCTGTTTCATGCTATTTGATTTGTGATTTGTATGTCTTGTTATCATGACAACACTTGCATTACCCTTCAATTTACTTTAATTGCTTTGTTTATTAAATAAAATCCATTTGAATATGGAATATGGAAGTGTTAACACCCAAAAACTATTTGCTAATCTGCAACCATAGAATCATAAAACAAACTGAAGGAAGCAGCCAAATTTTTAGCAGATAATGATTTTCTTAATTAGCTGTAGCAAGACAAAAGACGTTAGGATTTTAGAGCTTCAGTTTAAGCTCAGATGCTGCTTGTCACTAACCAAAATTTGAACTCATTCTCTAGAATTTTGTGGCAAGCTAAAAGCCTTTCAGCTGTTTTTGTTCTTATTAACTATATTTACTTTTCAATTTTCTTTAATTTACATAAATGAAAGTAAAATACACATTGGGTACTTTACAACTTCCTGCACCTCTTGCAGACTCATCAATGTTTTATGAAGAAAGGAATGTCGAGGAGAAATCAGGAATTAAAATACCTTTTATTACCTGATTTAATTACCATATAGGGGTGAGCATGAGAAATCAAGAATGTGAATGACAGATTGAACTCTTGATTTTTGGAAAGTAGAGGGTACTATATGTTTTAGAGAGAGTTAACTGCTTTTAATTGATAATGCCTTTTTTGAGTGACACCTTAGCTTATGCCAAAAGGGCAAAACAAACTGCACTTCCTTTTGGATATGCCTTATTCAGGCACTATGAACATTTTTTGGGAAGTGATGTTAAAACAAAGGTATATCGACAGTCTTGGTAATTCACCATTTCTGGTGAAACATGATCCTAAATTTTCATGTTTTTTAGTATTGCCTTTTTCCTTTTCTAGCTTTTCTCCTGCATTTATTAGTTATGCAATTGGTATTTTATTAGTGCAAAGAGGTCCAACTCTTATTTGTATCTCTGTGTTGCAGGATTTCATAGGGAATTATCACTTCAAGAGTAAAACACTGCAAGACGAGTCTTGCCCTGAAGGCTTATGCAAAGCTTCAATGTTTGCTTTGTTAGTCAAGGAGGAGCTTGAATCATGGCCAGAACAGAGCACCAGAACAAGAAGTTGGTTGACTATATCTGAAGCAGTTGAGAATTGCCGGCATAAATGGATGGAAGAGGCTCTGAAGCAATTCTCTGCGTGGCTTGTGGATAAAATGTAAACCACAGATAAAGATTCACCCAATCAAGATTGATTTGCTGTGTGCATAAAGGAAAAGTTCATGCTCACAGATCTCTGATAGATGCTTTTGCAATTTTCTTCGACATCTCTTTCAAGTATATCAGAATAGTAGCAAAAGTTTTAGGATTACATAGCTCTTGTTTTTGTATGTTTTCAGAGTCTTGTTCATGTTACTGACCTCTTGCATTTTAATCCTTAACCATTTGTTCCTGTAGTTTTAGATGTTCATTGATGTATCATTTTATTTAGATGCTGGCCATTGAAAGGCCTTGCAATTCCACAATTATACTTTTCTGAAATATTAAAACAAGGAATCCAAGAGCTAACCACTTGGCCCGCTTGCATGTGCCTAGGTATCTTGTGCAGAATTTTCTGATTAGACATTTAACAAATGATGATAGCCTTACCACTGAGTGAGTGATTTGCATAATTTATTGCAAATTATTGAACTATCAACTCAACCAGCTCAACACCCGATCAATTGAAGCCAAAAGAAAACAAAACCATGTAGTAACTTAATTTTGTCGATTGATGAAGACTGCCATGTCCAATCTGGTAAACCTTTGCGCAACTGAAAAATAATGCTGATTCGATGGTGTAACACATCCCTGTCTGCCACATAAGAATCTGAAAACCCAACTGGTTCTTTTGCTTGCGAAACATGCTTATGAAATACCTTCAAAGATCTACTCTAAACATAGATCGCACAAACCTCTCTTCCTCTTTGTCGAAGCCTCAAAGGGTAGAGATATACCATGAAACCTGAAGGCCATTTTCAGTGACAACATTGTTCTTTTGTAAGCATCCGCCAGGGAAAAAAAATATTCAGTTGGACTCAAAGCTAGGCCAGTACTGAGAAAGCAACCAAATGACACATGCAACGTACCAAAATAATTTGAGAAGGGGCAACAACTCGCAAGATTTATATGGGTTCAATTTGTACAAAATTACATATAAATGACATATATACGTCAAAAAGCTTATCAGCTACCAATATCTATGAAATACAAATGGTTACAGCTATCTTTTTCCAGCCTCTTCTGTTATCTTCTATAATTAACAGTAAGGCAAGTCAATTTTCCGCATGGTCCCAGTATCTTACTCTTTGTATGTCTCCTGTTTATTAACAATAAACAAATTTCTTTTGTTAAGCCCCTGCAGTCAAATGTATACTTTCAAGCATATTGGATTGTCTACTGCAGGTGAAACAACTTGCCTTTCCAAATGTGGCAAAGAGGCCAAGACCCTATAGCTTGAGGAGCAAACTGAAAGAAACGCTTAACGCAAGGAGATCTCATCTGGCGCCTCCATTAACAGCTTAACTCTCATCAAGAACAATATCAGCAGGATCTCCGATCCATGGCCTTCCTTCTCTCCATTGAAACTTAATCCTTAGTTTCCCATTTGCATCTACCCCTACTACCCTGCCCTTGCTTGCATGAGTCTCCATCCCCCACCCCCACCGAGGTGACACAAGTCCTTCTCTAATTCTCACTTTGTCCTCTACTTTGAAAGGCCTAACCCGTTCCATTTCCCATGCCTTGCAAAGCCAGAGCCTCTCCATGAAGCAGAAGGCTACCCATAATTCCCCATCTTCCATCCGATGCACTACCCCAATGCTTGAATGGTTCACCTCTCCCCACTGGTGTGTTGGTGTTGATACCGATACTCTTACCCTTACCCAGTCACCAATGTGAAGTTCTTCCTCCTCCACCAGCTCCACTTCTGATGGATCAAGCATCCAAGTTTTGGACCCTACTGGAGTATATATTCTTAGTTTTCCATCAGCATCAATTGCTGCTAGTGTTCCAACACTTGCATGACTGTGGCCTGACCAACCAAATCTTGGCTGTTTCACAGAGAGTTTAACCCTAACCTTCTGTCCAACCGTGAGCCTGTCCACTCTTTCAAGATGGGAAGTAGACCCCACCCATCTTTCTTGCTCCCCGCAAAAGCCCACATAAGTGCTTCCATCCCATTCATCTCCATCATACCCCATGCCCTGTACCACACCAATGCTTCCTGGTCCAATAGATTTCCAGTTACCAGCCTCTTGCTTCAGTCTCACCCATTCTCCCACTTCAAACATCTGTTCAATTTCAAGATCTGCAGGATCTGCTCTCCACAATGCTGGCAAACCAAAGAAAGCAACCCGCACTTCTCCATCAGCATGAACACTGGTTATTATGCCTCGTGAATTAGGCTGAGCACCCCTCCAGCCCCATCTTGGTTCAACTAATCCAGCTCGAAACTGAACATGCTGCCCAACTTTGAAGCATGGAATCTTTTCCACATCTGTGTAATGAGTAATCCACCTTCCTTTACGGAAACAACAAGCAAGCTCTAGGTAACCTGTCTCTTGTACACTGTGCACAACAGCAAAACTTTCCTTCCCAATACTATTCCAATCATAACTTGGTCTAGTCCCCAGGCTTGGTTTCGAACGTACCCAATCACCAACTTCAAATCCTGAAAGCCGTTCTGCATCTCCAGGAGACACTTTCCACGAGCTGTGTCTGCCAGCAACTTTCACCTACAAACAAATCAAAAAACTCCTGATAAACACAAATACAATCCATAGAACTTAGAATATAGAGAAAGAAGGTGGTTCTAAATAATACTAGTAATACATGAGCTTTGTTTCTACAATTATAGCGGTTTCCGATCAGGCAATCACAATATATCTTGTTAACCAATGTATGGTGCTGACAATTGCTTATTTAGAAGACTAAAAAGAGCACATAACCAATCATGTGACGCTGCAGCACCTAGCACATTGATGCTGAGTGCTATAATTTTTTGCTGACTGCAACAATTCCAGGTCAAAACAATTTAAGATGAACAGCTTTCACAATGTATAAGAAAAAATTAAAACTATAAATAATAAAGATAAAAGCTAAGCATGCGTACATTCAAAGCCCCATCCATGTCGATTCTAACAATTTTTCCAACAGTTGCAGGGCTTTCATTTGACCATCCAAGTCGTGGCTGAGATACGGAAGGCATGACATGTATCTCTTGTCCCACTTCAAAAGGAGGCACCTTCTCCATATCTGTCACAGAGCAACAAAAAGGCTTGCTCCTGAAACAGAAGGCAACACCCATATCACCATCATCCTCCAAGCTCTGGATTATCCCAATGCTGTTCCGTGTAACGTCCTCCCATCCATATTTTGGAGAGGATACTGAAGCCTTCACTCTCACCCAATCCCCAACCTGCTCATAAAGGACAAGACATTTATGCAAACAAATATCCAATAAGCCTCCCACCATCGATGTACTGAAACTTCTGCACAGTAATGAAGTCTGCCATGACATGAATTACCGTATTGCAAATGAGTTGCCACATGGCTATGAAATACAACAAACATATTACCTTGAAATCCTCAACCTTTTCCATGTCAGATGGGTCGGCCTGCCATGGGATAGGACGATTTGGTATCTCTATAATGAGAAGACCATCATTCTCTATCTCGCTAATTCTTCCAACACTATGATGGGTCTCACCACCCCAGGCATATCTAGGTTCTGCAACAGATCGCTTTACACACACCCGGTCACCAATCTGTAAAGACAAATAATGAATTGGTGTTATTTTCATTAAATTAACATAAAGAATAAATAATTCAACAAAAAAACTAAAAGAAATTTTCAACGCTGTCAATGAAAGGAAAAGGTCAAGTTTTCAGTCATACCCTGAAAGGGGCAACAGGCTCAACCTCCTCGGGTTCACAATGCCATGGATTTGGAAGATAGCTCAACTCTAACAACAAACTACTATCTGGTCTGATACAATACACTATGCCGATGCTCCCTGGTGTTACCAATCCTAATCCATGCTTGGCTGTTGTGAGCGTGGGGCGGATGCGAACCCAGTCACCAACCTTGAATTCTTCAACTCTTTCCATTTCTGCAGGATCAGCTTTCCATCCTCTGGATGCTCCCGGAAACCCAACACGCAGAATCCCATCATCATCGACACATAAAACAGTTCCAATGCTGTCACGTGATTGACCACGCCAGCCAAACCTGATAACAAAAAAGACTAGTAACCAATTTTTCCAAACACAACTTTGGCATGGAATTGTGAATCCATAGCTATAAACAATGAATGCTGCCAAAAGTCAACAAGATTTATCCCTTCAAATGAATTCAGTGCTTCAAAACCTCGCAACATTATTGAACGACTACACTGCGTGAAGAAAAATCATATTATGTTTCCTTATTTTTCATTTATTAAATAGATAAGAGTGTGCATTTATTTATGTATACTGTCTTTTTCACAATGGTTCTTGAAGGGCAGATGCCATAAATCCAAAGTATACTGTCTTTCAAGAGTCCTTGTAGGAAGCTTTTTCTATCTGATATCACAATTTTTGAGTTGCATGGCTGAAGCTCACAAGTTTTTCCAGTTTTTGTTACACAAACGATTTTAACAGCTAAAAAACACCGGAAAAAAATACATCCTTACGACATTACGATATTTTCTATACTATATTAACTAAATTAGTAAAGTTCACAACTGTGAAGTACCAAACCTCGGCTCCTTGACATCTGGTTTAAGCTGGACATGCTGTCCCCTGTCTAAGGGAATCACTTTCAAAACTTCACTGGCTAGTACACGAGCCTCTCCAGTACAGAATGACACAATAAGAATGTCCTTGTCCACAGCACTTTGCACAAAGCCTACACTCTTATGTTTAGCACCTTGCCAACCATGTGTAGGAGTTGTGACACTTCTTTTGAACTTCACCCAGTCCCCCACTTCAAAACTAAATTGTACCAAAAGTTAAAAGTATTGTTTCTTAGTCATAATCACACATGCATAATAAACTTCAAAGAGAATTCCTGACAGCACAGTAATATGAAGCTTTATCCTTATTCTTACATTGTAGGAGAAAGATGAACTCCTCTATTTATAAGTGCCTCCATCAAATCTTCTGAAATCCATTCCCGGGGAAGGGCCTCCAAAAAGTCACGCAGTGTCTTACCACTGTCACCGACATATACATAAATCAAGTCAGTAATGTTTGAAATTTCACATTCACCTTCTTAACACTGTAAACTGTCATACCTTTAAGGCAATAACAATAGACTTGAAAAAATTAAAATTTAAAGAATGATAAGAATCCTTGACATTGAAGATGCAGAGATAGGAAGAGGCAATGTCAATAGTTGGTACTTGCCTGTGGTTTCTAACATCAACAGCAGCATCAGGATTTCTAAGCATAATGATGAGCCATTCAAGATTTTCACGTATCATTTTTGCTGCATCCGCTGCTATGTGGAAAGCATTATCACCTTCATCATCCTAATAAAGATAATTCAATAGTTGAGTTTCCAAATTGCATAGATAAGTTTTTCAGAAACAAGCATGTATAGACAATAGATCAGAAGGTCACCTATGTTAAGAATATGTATAAACACTTGGGCAGTAACAGAATTTATAAAGAGATTGGGTAAAATACCTGCAGATTACAACTTGCCCCAGCTGATAAAAGCAATCCAACGCATGACTTTGCCCCTCTAGCTAAGGCTACATGAAGAGGTATTGTATTATGCATGTTCCGAATGTTGACATCCACTCCAGCTTCAAGAATAATCTATTGAACAATTTGTGGATATGCTTAAGTAAAATGGCAAAAACGAATCAGGAAAAATGACAAGCTCTTGGCATTTACATTGAATACACAGGCATACGATAGCTAAGATGAAAAAATATTGATTAGGCACTAATGCAAGGTAGTAGAAAAGCTAATAATCTCTTACCTTGACCAACTCAACATCATTAGCCATAGCAGCAGTATGCAAGGCTGTTCGCCCATGCTGTGCATCTTGGGCCGTTGGATCTGCTCCAGCATCAAGCAGTATTCGCACAAGTTCTCTCCCCTCTACATGAAATAGGCAGAAATAAGTTAAATGGCAAGTTGTTAGACCAAAAAGAAATGATATAAAAATAAATAGATATATGATTGAAGCAAACAGCAGAAACTAATGAAAGCAAACTGCAATAGCAAAGAACTGACAGAGAAAAATTTAGAAGAGGCCAGAAGAAAATGTGCTCAATTCTCCAACCAAACTTCCTTGTTCAAAACATGCGGCATGCCATATGCCACAAGATGGTTTAATAAAAGGACTTTTTTGTTGCACTCAGTACTAATTGATCTTAAAAATTACGATCTAATACAGCCAAACCCACAGTGCAATTAGAATTTGCAATTGCCAGGAAGAAAAACAAGCAATACAAGGTGTTGATATAAAGCTAAGAATAATGAGATTGGTTTAGTTGGCCTCAATATATAATGGTCATTAAGGAAACAATTACCTAAAAATGGAAATAGCATAACAAAATACAAAAATAAGGGAACTTTGTTGAGGTAAGATAAGCCCCAGAAAACAAATAACCCTGGCCTCTTAGAATGCCAATTTCATTCTTACAAGCAAATCAGCATTGCCTTTAAGGACAAGCAAAAACTGAAAAAAAACAGTCTATTTTTTTACTCCCCACCCAAGGCCACCCTAGCCCAGAATTTTTTTATTTATTTTCACCTACAATTTTTTTAATTTCATATTTTTATATTTAACCCCCTCCAACTTTATGAATTCTTTGTATTTATAATTCTTAATTTATTCTTCTTTGCATATTTTACCCTAAAAAAAAAAAAATTACCCTCTAACTCCATAATTCTTCTATTTATTAGCTTTAATTTCTTCTTTTTATATTTAGTTCCTAAGTCCATGAATTCTTTTTATTTTTACTCTTAATCCCCCTCCCCATATTTGACTTTTTAAATTTTGATTTTGAAAAATTAAGTGTAATATTTTTTAAAATGAACATTAAAATCATGGTTTTAAATCTAATTATTTTCAAGATATTTTTCATTTAAGTGTATATTAGTAATACATTATGCATTATTTATTATAGTAGATTAATTTTCAAAACATTTAATATTATTTATTATGTATTATTTATCGATGAGAGAAATTTTTGCCTCTCCTCACTTGAATTGGATCGCCATTATCCCCACCCCAGAGAAACTAAAATTGGATAAAATATAGACTAACACATTGACTTTTTAAGAGAAGCTTCCAGTGAATTCAAATTTGATTATCGACATTATTAATATATTACAGTCTAAGGTTCTAGCATTACCAATTTCATGATCTTTCTTCACAGCAGCTGCCATACACAATGCAGTTCCAACTGGACTAGGTATATCAATTGTACCAGCAATTTCTTCAGGGGAAGCAACTTCCATCCACCTTTTCACAACAGCCACATTCCATGTTGCCACACACAAGTGCAATGGTCTGCAGCATTGAATGTGAATAGAGGAGTAGATGATAAAAGCCAAAGGAAATATACATGAAATAAAAACTTCAGTCACAAATACTAAATGGTATTGTAGAAAGAGAGCATCTATAGGAACAACCCAAGTCTCCAAAACCAACTTTGCTGCACTAACATTCAGTGCGCTTCACAATCACAATGATGAAGTGAACAATAACCTCAAAAAGAACAATATAACTAGCAGAGAAAAAAAGCACCAAGTATGGCCTATGGAGCAGGTCACACTTTCAGCTTCTGGACAATAAAAGTGTGAAAGCTACATGAACTCCACTCTCTTACTGCTGTCTTGCAACCACCTTAAACAGCCTCCCAAGACACAGAAAAGGAGGGATAAGAAAGTTTCACTGTATACATATGTTTCTCCTCTGTCACTCTTATTAAGAGGAAAAAAAGATGATAGAAAAAACTACTCAATACTTACGTCAAATTTTTTGAATTTCGAACAGCCATTGATCTACAGCCTCCATTCTCCAATATAACAAGAGCACAATCTGTGTATTTTTTGGCAACGGCTCTGTGCAGGACAGTTTCACCTTCATCATCCACTGCATTAGGATCAGCTCCAGCCCATAGTAGCTCCTGTTATTATTTTAAACCACTTTCAACAGGAAGCAGCACCAAAAAACAACCAAAAAATTTAACCCATCAACAGAAGACTTACACTCATACAATCAGGTTGGCCATGGTAGGCACAAACATGGGCAACGGATGGACCAAAACCATCTCTCAATCTAGATCTAACATTAGCCCCTCTTTCAATAAGTGCACGGACACACTCTGGAGATCCAGCAGCTAAAGCAAAAACAAGTGGTGGATCACCATCTTTATCCAAAACATCCACATTTGCCTGCTTGTACTCCAATATAGCTCTAACAAGTTCTGCACTACCACGTCTACAAGCCAAATGAAGTGTTGTTTGCCCATCAGCGTTCTGTGCTTCTAACAGTATAGATATGGAGCCACCACCATTTCCTGATGCAGCCTTTGCAAGCAGATCTCTGCATTTAAAATTAAAAGGAAAACAAAAAAGAACAATAAGGGAACTGCATAAAGAAAATAAGATAGAAAGCCTCATATCATTCAAGTAGAGAACAACAAGCTATGTGCTGAGCAAACTAACCTAACACCTCTAACATCCCCTTCTGATACGAGCCGATGTAGATGGCTAGGATTGTCCTGAAAGACCTCCAAATCAGATGCTGGAGATGGTTCTGTCACATTTGATCCAACATATTTTGCAAAGCTACTGTAATCACACAAAAAGTTTCATAAGAAAATCAAACTCTGTTACATACACATATACACTTATCTATGCCCAAATCAAATGACAAGCTCGTCGCTCCAACAAAAGAGAAAATGGAAAGGAGAAAATCCCCATATGAAAACTTTGAAGTTCTTACTTATCGGGGCTTGCAGGAGGGCTGCGTGGCAACTCTTGCAAATGGCGAAGGAATATTGCTAACATTGCATTAAAACTTGGCCTTTTTGATGCCTTGAACTGCAGGCACTCCCCAATCATCTTCCACAATTCTCTAGGCATTCCAACACCCACTACACTAGCATATTGTGGAGGCAATTTTCGAGCCTTGACAACAGCTCGATAAATTTCCTCTGCACTTAAACCGGCCCACCTGTATAATGAACATCAACTTGAATTACTTGACAAAATATACACTGCATGGGAAATTCAGAAAAGAATTAAAGAGAAACTAGAACAAATAACAAGTCACTCCACATACGGGATGGAACCCGTGCACATCTCCACCAAAGTACAACCGAAACTCCATGCATCTGACTCTGCAGATATACCAATTGCATCATCCCAGAATAAATTCAAGGACTTCTTCACTGGCTCCCATGCCTCTGGAGCTGTGTAGTGTGGACTGAGCATTGTACAGTCCATACATGAATGGATTTTCGCAGACTCACACTCTGATCGAGCTTTCCGGCAGGCAGGTTTCTTCAAAATTGCAGCAAGTCCATAATCAGAAACCACAGCACGACCGCTTGAATCCAAAAGAAGATTGGATGGTTTTATGTTCATACAAACAACTCCTGCTGCATGGAGTTCAGCCACGCCTCGTGCTATATCAGCCCCATATCTACAGATGGCAAGTGCTTGCAATGTTACAACAAGAGTCATAGCCAGCTCATAACATTATTCAAAGTTTTAAATAAGCTTAATTTTACAGTATCTTTTTTCAAAATATATGAAAGTTACAGATCAGTAGTTGTTCAAATAAATTGGTCCAAAGCATCAGTTAACTTGGTAACAAACCAATGCTGAAAAGGAAGGGCAGTCATTGGCTAAAAACATTCCATCCTCATTTATCCTCTAATTTTATAAACTTTGCCTGTAACAGTGGCAAAAAGTGCCAAATACAACTTTTTTCTTTATAGCATTTTCAATAGAGAATGCATCAAATATGTGTACACGCAACATGTATTATTACCGCACAGTTTTCCAAAGGTTTGGAAGAGAATTAACACAAGATAATGGCTAATTTAACTCAACTAAGATTTAATCCCAAACTAGTTGAGGTCAGCTATATGGGTCTTTTTCCTCCATCTCACTCAATTTAGGAATACATCTTTTCAAAGTTCCAGGGTTGTTAAATCCTTTCACTCTATCCTTTTATATCATCTAAGTTCCAACCCTTGATTCCTTTATCCTACAACCTCAACATACTCGATTTTCCATACTGATTCATTTGTTGATCTACAATGCACAGATAAAAACCATCTTGATCTCTTCTCATTCAACTATCCCTCAAATGTGTACTCCTTTCACTTTCCTATGAATGTATTCTATTCATTTCTTATTCGGTCTACCATGGTATTTCCATACATCCTCTATCATCACAATCTCATTTCTGCTACGCTAGTTATAATGGCTACTTATACAAGCTAAAATAAGATTAAAAATGAACATAGTTTGGTGGGACACAAGGAACTTGGATGATCTTTTCAATTTTCATCCAGTAATTCAAATAGCTATCCTGATCAGAAACTTGAATTTGAAAACAACGGGGTAAAACATAATAATGGCAGAAATAGATATAACAGGTCTTGACCAGCAAACATTATGCACATATAGCTTCTTTTGTTGCCAAGTAATGTGAGAACTTAAAGAAGACACTATGCAGTACTTGTCAAAAATAAATACAAAATTCTGTCTCCACTTCTTGCAGACAACAACCTAACTATTACAGCTATAGTCAAAGCGAGAATGAATTCTGACTCTTAGGATAACATAAGGACAAAAACTATCTATTAGTCCACATTTTTTAATTGACACTCTTTGAAAGTTACTTTGAAAGAATCCTTTCTTTCTCTATTATAAGAAACTATAGAAAAACCTTACTACAAAAGAGCAAATTCCTCCTAATAGCTATATGGCTCTAAATGGTGTTAAAAGGGGGGAAAACTTGAGTTGAGATCTTCCAAAATCAAGTGAAAGCCCTAGCATCATTAACTTCGACTCAAAAATTGGAACATCATTCTCGCCATTCCATGATGCATCCCCAGAAGTCTTCTAGCTGCCTCTACATGATTATGATTCCTCAGCACAGTATAATTATTTTCAAAAAGATTTCAACAAATTAATTAGACATCCTAAAATATATACCCTTCAATGATAAGAATGAGAGTAGATGGAGAATGTATGAACAAAAAGGGACCAAAGGAAGGCTCCCGATTTCCTATTTTAATTTATCAAAGCATTTACATTGAAAACAGTTATGGTCCCAATTTTGGATCTAGTTATGGGTGTATGTGGTTGATTATAGAAATAGAATTAGGGCTCGTTAAGAGATAACTCTACGATCTCTCAGTTTTACAAACTCAAAACCTTGTTTAAAATTCTATTTAATTCATTTATTAACTCACAACCTTTTAAATAAAGAAATACAATAACAAATACTAAATAACTACCCACTACAATAACTTCCCACAACAATAAAGAAACTTGCATAATAACTACCCACTAATGGAAACTATTTCCATAATCTTATCTACACAAATGGGAAAAACAAAAATAAAACACTAAACAAAACTATTGAAAACATATCTATAGCTACTGAATTTAGCTCCTTAATATCACACTCCCCCTCGAAAAGGCACTTGTCCTCAAGCGCAAGGATGGAACACTTCCTGTTCTTGAGTAAGGGAACACACTTGTATTGCTAATAGCTTAAACTTCCATCGATAATCTTTCAAAGGCCCTAGTTGGTGAAGCTTAGAAGGCTGTCCTAATTTACTACTTTGAATGGGAGGGCCAAAACACAAATTACATTGTTGTTTAAAATCTTCCCAAAATAAATTTGGTTCATTCCCTTTCAATTTGAGAAACTATATTTGTGCGTCCCTTTCTAAGTGAAAAGAAGTCACCCCAACCATCTCACCTTCAAGAGCAAATTGATGTTGAACAAAATGTTCACAACAATTAAGCCATCCCAAGAACCATCAAAATGGGGAATGTCAAGTTTGGAATATTTAGGTCCATGGGTAACTCCAACATTTTCTGCTCCCAATCTGCCACCATTCCTCTGTTCATGATTACTGCAGTTGACAATACGGCTCTCTTCTCCATCATAAGCATCTAACCTTGTAGTTGAAACGTCTCTTACCAATTCCTCTAATGGAGATGGAAGTTCTTGTTGTTTTGCTGCATAGGCAGCACGCTCTTGCTCTCGCTCAGCTCTATCTTCTAGTTACAGGGCCAAGAAGACTTGAAATTGCTAATGTAAACTTTGTAAATCACCCATAACTATTTGCTCTGATACAAAATGTTATGATCCCAATTTTGGATCTAGTTATGGGTGTATGTGGTTGATTATAGAAATAGAATTAGGGCTCGTTAAGAGAGAATCCTACGATCTCTTAGAGCTCGTTAAGAGAGAACTCTACGATTTCTGAGTTTTAGGAACTCAAAACCTTGTTTAAAATTCTACTTAATTCATTTATTAAGTCACAACCTTTTAAATAAAGAAATACAATAACAAATACTACATAACTACCCACTACATTAACTTTCCACAACAACAAAGAAACTTACTTAATAACTACCCACTAATGGAAATTATTTCCAGTCTTATCTACACACATATGAAAAACATAAAATAAAACACTAAACAAAACTACTGAAAACATATCTATAGCTACTAAATTTAGCTCCTAGAGGGCCAACTATAAAGGTCCTAGAGAAAAGAAGGAATTAATTTGTCACAAACTGTTCTCAATAACACAGTGTCCATATTCCAACTCATATATTCCCACATTGATCAAGTGAATCAATGTCTATATGCATGCATACACATTTGTCACATCACATGACTTACTGACTGAACATGGAATTGCAATAGAATGCATACGCCTAAGGATCACATATCTTTCTAATTTACTCTACAATCGTTCATCTCAACTACCTACCATGGAATTGCAATAGAATGCTTAATTCATCTAAATATTAGATCTTATAATTCGCACAGCAAGTCCACTCAATTATGCTAACATTAAAAAAAAATCAAATCAATCACCTAAACTTAGTTTTCTAAATCCAAAATGATTAGCATACATTTAGACACTATCCAATTGGAATTTAACCACATTTAAAGCATCAAATAAGAACACATCAAATTCAATTCTCAACTAAAAGCATTGTAGCAACAAAAATAGCAAAACCTTAGAATTTGCTCGAGAGTAAGTCTGCCTTCATTTCGCTGCATCTCAGATTGAACAGACCCACACAATCTATCCATAACAAGCCCTAAACATCCATCCATCTTAACCATTCCATGGAAAGTACAGACATTTCTACACCACATGGAAGCGCGCCGCAAGTTCTCCAGCTGCCCTTGAACCCACTCCACCTCCAACTCCTCCCCCAACTCCACCTTCTTCACTGCCACCCGATGCTTGCACTTCCCATGGACCCCACCGCCAATTATGGCTGCCCAAGTCTCCACTCCCGCCCTCCTTCCCTCCCCTATCTTCCTCACCAACTTCAACTCCGGGTGGACCCCGACCTCAATCACCGGCCCACAGCCTCCAGAACTTGACGCGTGGGACCCACGGCTACACCTCTCCTCCTCTTCCTCTTCATTATCATCCTCTTCATCATCGGTATAATCACAATCAAAGTTAGGCGCAGCTGCAGCAGCAGAAGGCGAGTGGAGGAGAGCAAGAACGGCGTAGTTCTTTCGGAGTGCGTTGACGGAGTTGCCGACGACAGATACATGGCGACATCTAGGACAAACAAGCGTCGTATCTAGCGACGCGGAGAACATCCGAGACAAACACTCTTTACAGAAGCCATGTCCACATTGGAGCAGCAAAGGAACTCTCTCTTCTTCGTTATAACGCGTTTGGCAAACAGAGCAACACGGTACCTTCATTTCTAATATAAAACTTGCTCTGCTTTCTCCCTCTTTCAAATTTTCCCGAGAAAATCGATTCAATCAGCAAGAAAATCAAATATATCATTAAAATTAGAGATATCATTAAAATTAGAGATTAAAAGAAGATCTAAAAAAAGTGATAAACACGAGCAGATCCATCATCCATTAAAGGATTCAAAAGATCATAAATAAATAAAGAAATGTTAAGAGTGAAAATTTTCAGAGAGATTTGAGAGAGAAAGTGTGAGGGTTTTATAGAGTGAAAGAGAAAGTAGGGGATTTTTTTTTTTTTTTTTGTGTGTGTTTAATTTTATTTATAATTATAATTTTCTTTCACTTTTTTCTTGCCCTTTTCTCTCAGTTTGGCTGGCTGCTTTGCTTGCTTGCACTTGGACACAGTCCAAAACCCATCTCTTCCGCTACAAAATGAACGACTTTTTTTTTTTTTT
>CATKHJ010276675.1:0-45411 GCA_949750685.1 Vernicia montana | reverse complement strand
TGCTAACCCTAATAATAACCCTTCTTCTAATTCTCAAACCCAAAATGATTATTTATCTTCTAATCCTTTGTTTTATGGGTTACCCACTAATCCAAACCCATCTGAAATGAATCTTCCGATATTTCCCGGAAGATTCAATTCCAGATCAGTTGTAGATTCCATTTCTGAGTATCATGATCTGCAGCCTCAGTTAAATGCTCTTGCATTAGGGTTTTCATCAGGAATTATGACGAGTGGTGAAGCTAATAATGGGGCTACTGGTTTTAATAATCTTCCAATATTTGGTTCTTCTCATTCTTCAACTGCCACCACTTCTCCGACTATGGCTACACTACTTGCTTCTACACTTCATCAAAAATTCGGTATTAAAGATACTAACCACTATCCAAGTTTAACGCCTAATTTTGAGGATCTGAGAATGGGTACTGGTAATAATAATGAATCAAGTGGGATTTGTATGAAACAAGTGAAAATTGAACAAGATCAAAATAGTAGATTGGAGTGGAATCAGATTGAACAACTTGGGGGATTCTCTAATTCATCATCAGATCCTTCACTTTTTTGGAACAATACCAATCCCACTAGTGTCAGTGCATGGCATGATCCAACTAATATTGGGTCTTCAGTCACTTCTCTCATCTAGTTTTCAAAAAATTTCAAATTCATCTCCCTCCCTTCTTGCTCTTGTTTAATTTTCTTTAATTTCCAATAATCTTTTTTATCTTTCTTTTCGAATTTTGTCGGTTGGGTTGGTTATTACTTGTGTTTGTAGTGGGGAGTTTATTATAATTATGGTCAAATCAAGAAAAAGAAGAGAGAAAGTAAAGTTTGGCATTCAAGAAAATTATTAAAGATGAAAGGAGGAGCTTTGGATCGGAGAGATCATGTCAGCAGCAAGAAATTATCATCAACCTAGCTATAAGTTTTTTATTTTATTATTATTATTATAAATTTTGAAAGGTTGATGACAATCCCTAATTGCGCTGAGAGGAACCTCGGATCCTCTTCCATCATCATCTACTACACAGTGTTGAAGGAGAAAAAAAAAAGCTTCAGATCAACTGTTTGGTGCAACTTTTCTTTGTATCAAAAAAAGTAAGTTGCTCTTAATTATTAATTATTACTACTTAATTTTCTTTGTATATATATATAATTATATGCATGACATATGTACTCTTTTTTTTTTTTTCTTCTTCTTTCTAATGTACTCTTAATCAGAAACTCATAATTTTTCTTTTTTTGTTTGAAATACTTTATATTTGGTTTTCTGGGAAATTTTGGTATAAGTGGTATAGGAATTCAAGAGAGGGAGATTTGCTTTTTGTAATGTGGGATTTATGTGGTTAATTAATTATATGTTTTTTTTTTTTTTTTAATTTGATGTTATTGCTCTAAGAAATATATATATTATGGTTTCATTTTAATAATAATGCTAGGTATGCATATATAAATTCAGGGTTTATTTAGCCAAGAAGTTATGGTTTGGAATTTAGTATGATGATAAGGCTAGTTCCTAGCACAGTGGCATTAATTTTCTTAGTACATTCTCAGCAACTGTCTTGTAACTCAGGATTTCAGACAAAAATATGCATATTTCAGTTTCTGGTCAGGACTTGGATTTTAGCATTCTGGCTGGAGAACCTAACTCCATTCTCCTGTACTAGCTAGCTAGATAGTATAACAGAGAATTTATGATTTATTATGGAAGGACATAGATTAATTGAATCGCAAGTTTTTAAGAGTATAAATCTTGGGAACAGCAAATTAATTAATTCTCTTGCGCACTAGTGGGTTTAGATTATTACTATTTTCTTATTGTTAATTATATGTTCTTGGCTGAAATTAAGAAATAATACAATAACAGTTAGGGAACTATATATATATATATTTATCAATGCTAGGGTTAATTAGGATATTGTCCATATAATACATCACGGAATTTGAACATAAAATTTAAAGATAGAAATTTAAATTTTTACTTCTAAATTTTTGGTGACATTAGTTGCTTAATCTTTAAATTATTCAACTTTTTCCATTCAAAATTTTAATTATAAGTAGTATTATTTATATTATATATGGCACAGGGATATATGAATGTGAAGTGCAATTTAGTTGAATAATATTCTATATATATTGTTTAACATTTATCTTTTTCCTCAATTCAAAATTTGCAAATTTAGTTGAATTTGCAAGTTTAATTTTTAAGATGATTTATTTTGATTTACTTACAAGTTACATTGCTGCCATTTTTGTTTGTTCCTTCAGAGTGAGAAATTTTGTTTATTTGTTGAGTTGATTGTCCAGGTCATTATCTCGTTTTATGTTAAAATTAATTCTTTGAAATTAATTAGAATTATAATCTCAAAATTTTGAAATTTGTTTTAGATTGAAGCAATTTAAATTATGACTACAGGCCGGTTGAAATTTCAAATTTGTTTATTGCAATTTTATGAGTTGGTTGGTAATTGATGCAATGAATTTAGTGTTGAAGTTCAATATTTTTAAAAAGAAAGTACTATTTTAAATATTACATTAAAAAAACAATTATGATGTTGTTTTTGAAATTTTTTTTATTGAATCTGCATTCATTGATCAAATCTGATAAGCGCTTACCATTATATTATATTTTAGTATGCTTTTAACTTATTTTATTTACAATCTTTAATTTTTGACATTTATATCTCTTATTAATTGATTAAAATTCATATTGTCGGACTCAATATACTCTTAAATTTTGAATGAAATATATATTGTTAGATGCTTTAATGTAAAAGCAGTGTCGAAGTTATACCAAAAAACAGAAATTAAAGAAGGGCATGCCGGTACAATATTTCAAAATCTTACTAGGTTTTTTTTTTTTTTTTTTCTTCTGTTTGTGAAATTAAGTTTACTCTTTTCTCCATTTATAGTAGAGAGTAAAGACCTGCAAAGACACCCCCAACCAACTACCCAAGTGTCCTTTATACTATTAATTTCATGGAATTAGCTTGAATGAGTAAAAGAAATCAAAGCAAACAAGTATATATGACGTATATGCATATTGAGTGAGTAGTACTAGTCCACTAATTTAGTGGCCCTAATCTAAAGGACAACGAATATATATATGATAAATCTGGCACATGCAAGGGAGTGGGAATATAAAGACTTTTTTTATTTTTTATTTTTTTATTTTTTCATATTATATATCAAGTGCAAAAATATATCTAAGTATCAAACTGACAGTTATATCAAATAATATAATTTAATATGAATAGCTTTCTAATATCTCAGTTTTAGTCTTAATATTGGACTAGAGTTTCATTGGCTAAAGACCAAGGACTAAGGACTATTAAATTCTTTTGAAATAATAATGCACATATATATGTAGGAATTAATAGGGTACTGTGTAATGGAGTTTTTAGTGGAGCCACCTAAAGAAAGCTACCAAAAGGAATCAGCAGTCCAATAACTTGTTATGTTATAGGCTTGTATTATTATATATATAATTTTACACCACACATCCATATACATATATATATATTGCTTTCACTTGTAAGGAAAGTTTGCTGCATGCATGCTTGTGGGTATTTGTCTCTGGGACCAAATTAATAAACCAAACACTTGATCAAATTCAATTCTATATGGTTATGGAAGTGTCCAAACTATATGTCTATAGACTTTTTAGCCTCATCTATCTCCATTATTGTCCACTTTAACATGCCTACTTTGGTGCATTATTAAGTATATGCATGACAAAATGCCTGCTATGACTCAGACTCCGACTCCGACTCCGACTTCGACACTTCTCCATTGATTTTGTTGGAATTAATAGGTTAGATTCGAGTAAGTACATGACGGGTGTATAGACCCGAATTTATTACTTATTAATTAATATAAATAAATAATATATTTTAGATATTATTTAATAGAATTTTAAATGGATTTAAATAACTACCTAGTAGTGGGTAGTTATTAGATATTCTATTTAGCATAAAATATCGGTAGAAGGATATTATGTTGAACAAGTTAACTCAACAGAAAAGAGAAATAGTTCTCTTCTCTCAAAAAATTTACATTGGTGAACAAAGAGACATTGAAGGCTTTTAGACTGTGAAAAAAAAAGCTCTTCGACATTGAAGGCTTTTAAACTGTAGGAAAAAAAATTCTCCATTCGTGACCGTTTTTAGACAGATAGCACAAGTTTAAGAAACACGTTTATTGCACTACAAGAAGTAGGTAGTCTGACAATTCATTTATCTGACAAATTTCATCAAATTTAAAACCTTATTATTCCTAGCTCTTTAGATCTTGAATTATATGCAAGAATAGGGGTTGATTTTTCTGATTTTAGATCGAAATTTTTTGAAAGAAAGAAATTGAAATTGAAGTACTATAATTCAACTATTGAATTATAAGCTCAAATGCTCAATAAACATGAATGAGCACTGGGTTCGTATTCTTCACTTTTGAGCAGTAATTGAAGTAATCTTATCAAGCATTATTAAAGGAAAAAAAAAAAAAAAAAGAAATTCAATCTCAAAGGTTAGCTTGGTTGGTAAGGA
Organism: Vernicia montana; assembly: GCA_949750685.1. Classification (NCBI taxonomy): domain Eukaryota; kingdom Viridiplantae; phylum Streptophyta; class Magnoliopsida; order Malpighiales; family Euphorbiaceae; genus Vernicia; species Vernicia montana. The sequence continues at coordinate 40,870 of CATKHJ010276675.1, read as the reverse complement.
AATTTGCTAATTTTCTTATCCACCTAATTTCAATCCTTGAGATTTAACCATAAATTATGAATTTTTTATAGTTTCAGTGTGGATGGTCTTGACCAGATAAAAAAGAAAAAAGAGCATTGAGGTCCCATTTATTATATTATTTTGTAAATACAAGTATTTTTCTTTTCTTTTCATTTAGGGGAAATTAGATGTTGACTAAAACTTTATTTATTTCTTAGGTAAATTAGAAAAATCATGCCTTTATTTTTATTTTACATTCAGAAATTAATATTACCAACATCTAATCCAACTTTGTGAATACTTCTATCTAGGAAATAAAACTACGTACCACAAAATTTTTTATTTTTAATTATCTGATTCTGGCGTTTTAAATTGGGTCAGTTCCAGAAAAACGACGTCGTAACTTATAAGAGCTTTTATTCAAGACAATTGATCCAACGGGCTTTACAATTTTGTTGTTCAATGGGTTTGTTTCTAAATGACGACTTGGATTTTCTTTTCTTATTGTCTAATGGATTTTTTTTTTTTTGAAAAAAAAAAAAAAAAATAGAGAGTAACAAGTATTTGATAGCTCAACTTATTACTTAATTTAATATTTTCAATACTTATTAGTTTTAAGATGGTTTGATATCATAAAATAAAAAACTACTTAAAATGATAAGTTAAAATATTTGATTTAAAATTTTTACTGAAAACGTTTAGTTATTAAGTTTTAAAATTTTTTTTTTATTAAAGTGACTTTTATACTCTTAGCATATTCTTAAATGCTTATTTAAAATTTAATAATATTTATTTTTTAAAAACTTATGAGAAATATTATCTAATATGATTGTTGCTTCAAAATTTTTTTATTTATAATTTTTATTTATTTATTTATTTCAAAATTGTGTTTAATGGTTAAAACTTAAATATAAATATCACATGGTTAATTATGTCTAATAAATAATTTTAATAATTTTCAGTAATAACAGTTATCAAACAGATTGATTATATTTAACGCTTAAAAATTTCAGTATTTATTACATTCAACGCTTAAAATTCAACATTTAGGATCTGTTTGGTATCATTTTCTATTTTCTGTTTTTTTTTTAAAAAAAAGATTTTGAAAACCAGAATTTGTTGTTTTTTATTTTCTGTTTTCAAAATGTTTCTAAATAAATATGAAAAAAATAAAAAATAATAATTTTTTTAAAATGTTTTCTAATACTTATTTTTTTAAAATTTGAAATTAAAAAAAAAAAATAAAAAATCGTAGTGATACCAAATACCTCCTTAATTTTCAGTTTTACCAAATACTCCATCCGTCCCATTTTAATAGTCTCATTTAATTTTTTCACATAGATTAAGAAAATGTAATTAATATAGTGGAAATAATTAATTTTATCAATTCTTTTTCTATTTTACCCTTCAATTCATTTCTTATATTTAATACAATTTTGCACATTAAATAAAGGTATATTAGTAAACTACTTGTTTGCTTTTTTTTTCAATAAAAAAATAAATTAAAATTTAAAATTCTCAAAATAAAAATACGAGAGTATTAAAATGGGACAGAGTGAGTGAGTATAACCTACCATGAAATTCAAGTACACGACTTATTATCAATTAGCTTTATCCAATAGTATCTGCATCTTCTTAAAGGCTGTGAAGGAACAGAAAGCAATTATTTTGATAAATTACCTCTATAGATGAAGAATTATTATTATTATTATTATTTTTGCCAAAAGATGAAGAATTAATTCGGATCATGTCCACAACTTTTTTTAATTGGAAATTAAGCCTTTTTATCCGATCCCCTCCTCTTACCTTCAAAAGTTAGTTCTTGAATTAATTAATACACTGACGGAATGAATATAGGTACTAAAAAGATTTAGATTCGTTACACATATAATTAAATTAATTTGAGAATATTTTAATTAAAACAAATGATTAAAAAAAAAAAAAAAAAAAAGGGGAATGTTCTTAAGTTAAATTCCACCAACTACACTATAAAAATTAAAAAAAAAAAAAAAAAAGGTTAATTAAATAGAATCCTAACCAAAATCATTCTCTGATGAACCACATAGAAGATGACAAGTAACTAGCCCCACAATCCACACACACATATATATATATATATATGAACAAACAAATGATGAGCAGTTGGATATTGAATTGGTGATTGTTGACTTGACACATCCTCTTTCTTGTCCACTAACATTTTCATCACAAATTTAAATATATAGCTAGCGACTAAGGCAAGAATGTGTATATGATCTGTTATTAATTTGATTTCATATTATTATGGCGTCAACCCTTCACTTCCAAGCAATCCCAAATGAAAAAAAAATAATCATCTTCTCTAGGTCCCTTTTCTTGGGTTATTTTATATATATCAACCAATTCTTGAATTGAGACCTGACACACGTTTCTTTTCTTTTCTTTTGATAATTTTGCATGTTACCATTCCAATTTTTCTCAGTTTATGTGTACCCCATCGCTATATTATCTCTATATTATAAGGCAAGATTGCAATCAACAAATTCATTAATTAGGTAATCTATCACATCTTGCAAAAAGATATTATATTGTGGTCCTTTTTTTTTTTTTTTTGGTTATATGGAAATTTAAATTAATTTGTAAGTTAAATTTGACGCTATTCTATATGGACTATATAGTTAAGCTAATATAAATACAGTTGTGTTCATTAATTTATATTATATAAAAATACTATTATAATCCTAGAATTGGGACCATTCAAAAGCTATTATTGGCATATTAAAGACTTTGCAAGTATTACTATAGTGACTTATTAATTATTAATTCCAATAATCACTCCTATAAGAAAGGTGGACCAACATTAGCGCTTAGACTAATGTTAATTTGATCCCATTTTCAATCTAAAAAACATTAGCTACTTAGACTAATTAATAATTAATAATTAGAAAAATAATTAAAAATGATCTCATGTATTGGGCACCTTTTTTTTTTTTTTTTTTTTACTCTTCATTTTTTCCCTATGTCAAATTAACTCATGTAATTAACCTTATTAGAATTCCCCCATCTCTTAATATAATACATTGAATGAGAACTAGTAATTATTAGAAGTTGAATATTGCATACAACTTAAATAGTGTGGTAAAATGAAAAATAAAATGTTAAATGATATAAGTGATATAATTTTTAAATTATAAAAATATTTAAAAGTATAATTACTTATTATATTTATTATAAATTTTAAATAAAAATTGATTTAATATTTTAATTTAATTAAAAAATTTTAATATAAATATTATCAAATAATTTATAATGATTAAATGTCAAAAAATTTTAATTTAAAATTCTAAATGAATCTGTAAAAGGCTGCCTTAATTAAATTTGGGTCATAAAGTCAACCCAAACTGTCAATCTTCTCTCTCTAGAAACTTTTCTCTATATTCTCTCTAAACTTTCTATCTCTCTGGTTTTAGTTTTTTTTAGGGAAATCCCTTCCGTGGCTCCGACCAGCGGAAGGGATTTCCCTTTGTTAGTTATGTTTTTTTTCTTCCTTTTGTTTTACTTTTCTAATAATTAGGCTTAGGATCATGAATCCTTTTTGTCTCCCCTATATATGGGACTTCTCTTTGTTTTTATCTCCGATCTCATTCGGTCGCCGATCTATTGATATTAATGATCTGGGTTTTGTCTGGTTGTCTTGTTATTTCAATATTCTATGGTTGAGGATCACTCCAACCAAATATGGAGATCCATGCATCTATGGGTCGATTTGCAGGCCAAGCTTCTTTGCCATGGTAGGGAGGCTTCTTCATTTTGGTCTTTGGCGGCAAATCTAGTAGAGCTTTGTGATTCCTTACAGATCTTGACTTGTTTTTAGTTTAGGAGATTTAAGGATGACTTGGTCTAAGCTTCAACAGTGCAAAATCAAACGGTGTAATCCAACTGCACCCATGTGCTTCTAGGTCGTTTCCTACTCCCCTTGGTCACCGACGATGATGGTTGGGATAGTAGAATGTTTTGGACAAGGGTATGATGAGCAGAGAGTTAAAAGGAATTTTTCTGATTCTGTAGGCCAACAGGCTGTTTCTTTATTGGGCTTCAAGCCTACTGATAAAAACCCCTTTATGGGAAAATTTACTTTGGACCATGAGTCCAAGTTTGTATTCTCTAGTTAAATCTCTATGAAAATTGTATTGTTTAATTATACTGCTTGAGTCTTTGTGCCATTTTAATGAATATTTCCTTACTTTGGCAAAAATAAAAATAAAAATAAATAAATAGATAAATTTGGGTCACGAGGAAAAGTGGGTTCTAATAACTTATCATTTAGAAGCAAATATAGTCTTTTTTTTTTTTTTTTTTTTTGGTGCCAAATAGAAGCAAATATAGTCAAAGTAAAAAAGTAAAAAGAGAAGTTGAAGGCTGGACTTGAAATTTACGTTTGGATAAAGCCATAATAGCAGAGATTTGTGAATGAATTGAAAGTGGCAAACACACGTGAGTGTAGTTTCAAAAACATGTACAGTAACTATGTTTATTTTCATCATGACTGCCCAATGGCTACTGTTAAGTGTGAGTAAAACCAAATTAAAATCCAAAAATCAAATTGAACTGATTAATTTGGTTTAATTTAATTTGATTTTTTTAAAATTTTAGTTTGGCTCAATTTAAAATTTTGAAAACTGAATTAAATTTCAGTTTGGTTCGATTTTCATCCAAAAAATTTAAATTAAAATTGAACCGACCGAACTTTATATATATATATATATATTAAATTTTACTTGAATTTTATCTCAAATTTATAAATAAAAAAAAAGAGAAATAACAAAAAAATAAAAAACCAGACAAACGGACCTATCGAACCGAACTTTTTTGATTCGGTTCAATTCAGTTTTTACTCTAAGTTCGATTCGATTAGGTTTGGTGAAAATAAAATTTTGGTTATTTCGGTTTGATTTTGAATTGAACCGACCGATTGCACACCTCTAGCTACTGTTGTCTTTAGATTTTAATTGTCGTAAAAAAAAAACTCTAATTTTGATTTGGTTGCAATTGTTAAGAAATATAGGGTTATTTTATTTTATTATTTATTAAAGGTAGAATAGTCTTTTCAGTTTCCTTGGTTTAACCTATATATAGTCTCTTTATATTTAAGTTAATTCATTCTTTTTGTATTCCTTCTTTGTTATGCATTATCAATGAAATCCTAGTATCATCTTTTATGATTTTGTATTTCTCTTTGAATTGTTTAACAAATAGAATCACTGTTGATTTCTCTTTCTGCTACTTTCTTAGGTAATGTTGATCAATAGATGAACATTTCATTTTATAACAAAGATTGTGTCATTTTGTGTGCCTTTTAATTAGTGTTTGATAGCATATATGAATTTATATATCTATTTTTATGAAGACTAATGAATTTTATTTGTGTTTGAAAAATATTCAAGTATTTAAATTTGTTTTATGTATTAGACTTTTATATTCTTTTTTATAATATACTTTTGTCTTAAAAAAATTTTAGTTGATGGAATTTTATTTATAAATGATTTCTCCAATTTCCGAATTGTACTTACTTGAATTAAATTGTAACAAAAATACTGAATTCCCGAACCTAATTGTTCCGAATTTTTTGGACAAGAAAATACAGAGATTTTAATAAATGGTAAATTATATTATGGACTCAGGTCCATGTAGCATTGTGAACTAAGGGGGGACCAACTATAATTAAGGAGAAAAAAAAGGGAGACCAACTGTATTTAAAAAGAAAAAATGAGAGGAGACCACTAAATTACCAATTATAAAATCATTTTTTTTTTACTGGAGAATAATTATATGGGTAATAATAAAAATAAATAATATTATTTTTCTTTTGAAAAAAAAAATACGATTCTTTTTTTTTTTTATGAGTTTCTAATTTTGGTAATTATAATTTCAACAAATTTCTATTAAATACGGATTGATAAATTTATATGATAAAATTGGAAGTAATTTAACCTCAAAATTTAAATTACAGAAATTCAAAATTATTTTTTAAAATTTTAATTTAATTTAATTTGATGATTTAATATTTTTTAAAATATTTAAAGCACTTATTTCAAAAAAAATATATTTAAAGCACTATATGTGATATTAATAATCTATTAATTTTCAAATTAAATGTGATATTTTTTATTGAGTAAAAAACTGTCAGTGTGTTTTTTCGCTCTGAAAAAATAATTAGATGCAAATATCATTATAAGAGTTGCAGATTCATTATATATAACCTGCAGGTTCATTATATATAACCTACAGGTTCATTTGAGAATAGTTAAAGGTTCATTGGAATATAATGACATATTTATTTATTTATTTTTTGCATAAGGTACATGTTCATTTCTAAGAAATTACAGCTTAATTTAGCAATAATAATAAGTTCATTGAAAAACAATTCCTATAGTTCACAAATGATGAATCTACACTATATATTTGATGATAAGAGTAGCATGTTCATTATATGTAACTTGCAAGTTCATTATATATAACCTGCAGGTTCATTTGAGAATAGTTAAAGGTTCATTGGAAAACAATGACAGGTTCGTTTTTTTTTTGCATAAGGTGCATGTTTATTTTTGAGAAGTTTCAACTTCATTTAGCAATAGTAACAGATTCATTGAATAACAATTCCTACAGTTCACAAATGATGAATCTACACCATATATTTGATAAACCTATAAACAATACTTAATGATTCTATTGTTTATAAATGATGAACCTACAGTTTTTGTTTAATGAAACTATCACAATGAATCTAATAGTTACAAATATGAATAATATAAATAATTTAACATGCATATAATTGTGTCAAATATATAATCACTAAGTTTTTAATTTTAATTTATGATTATTCAAATTAAAATAGTTTAATAGTACTTCAACATCATATAATGACAAATTCTATTATAATTTATATTAAAAATATAATATATATAAAGAAAATGTTGAGTTATTAAAAATGTTGCTCCACATGCAAATCTGATGTAAAAACTAGTATCTTGTAAATGGTGACAATTACACTGTTATTAGCGTCAAGTTGATTAAATATAAAATTTAGATTCATAACTTTTTTCACATAATAAAATTAAAAAATAATAAAATTGAAAGATTAAACGAATTATTATATCAAACAAAATTATGATAAATTAATAAACTAATTAATAAAAATATAAATGATTAACACTAAATATAAATATATTTTTTAAAAGAATAAAATAAAATAAAAGAATATAAATATAAATAAAACATAAAAGAAAAAAATAAAATTCTAAATTTACAAAATATAACTATCAGCAAAAAAAAAAAAAAGTGAGAATCAGTGGTAAGTATGAAGAGAAAAAAAAATTAAAAAAAAAAATAGTTGAAAGTGTGTGCGTATGGACCTGGTTCCACCATGCATAGTGGACCCAGGTCCACATTATAACAATCCGATTTATACAAGTTGTAACTTATAACAAATCATTTCAATATGAATTTAAATGCATTCCAAATTATTTTCCCGTTCTCTCTCTCATTTCCTTTTTCCCTTTTTTCTATTTTATAATTACTAACTATTTTCCTCATAGATTAACTTTGATCCCTTTTATTTTGTTTTAATCGTTTTACTTTCAATAAATACAAATCTATTTATATATTTATACCTTTTTAATATAGATTTATTTTGCACATAATCTAGTGGTAAATGTATATATCTTTAGATAATAAATTCATGTTCAATTCTCTTATCCAATGCTCAAAAAAAATATATAAATTTATTTTTATTTGTGATTTTACGTATTTAAATTTATGTTTTCCATTATTTCTTATTCTCTTAATAAAATTTACTGATTATAAAAAAAAAAATTATTGAGTTTTCTTTCATACAAGTGTTGTAATTTTTTCAACTTTTTAAAATTTCACTATTAGAATTCTTAACTGTATGATAAATTTATTTTTTTAGGAAGTAAATTTATTCTTGATATTTAAACAATTAAACTTATTTACAAACATTAATATCTATTTGTAACTAAAGTAGTATAATAATTCCCATAAAGTTGCAAACTTTAATTCCAAATTGCGCAGAAAATGTTAGGAAGGGGAAAAAGGGTGTTACATTATGTGGTCTATGATTAAAAAGATCCAATCAACATTTAAAACAGAATTATTTGTTGGTATTGTTCAGCACATGCTATACAACAACCTCCAATAAATAGGTTAAGATGTCAATTTTGCATGCACATGCAGATCAATAATTACCCAGAGCCAATAGATCATATATGGCAAGTTTAGCAAGATTTATTAATAATATGGATGGCTAGGAGTACCATGGAGGAGGAATGAGGGGGAAGAAAAGAAATAACAGTAGGAAATTATTACCTATCATATATAATCTAACGTGATATATTAGATTCACCTAAAATTTTAATAGTATTTTAATTTTTTTTAAGAAAGAGAAGAAGAAAAGAGTTTAATATTTTTTTTCATTCTCTTTTAAGAATTGAGATTTATTACACTCCAAATTAGGGTGTAAATAATTTTACTTCCAAATAATAAAAATAATTTTATCTTTATAATTATAATTTTCTCCTCCCTTCGTTTTATTATTAATTTCTAATTTTCCTAAACATGATAAGTTATATATTTCCCTATCCCATTCCTTTCCCTTTAAAAAACTTTCCCTTCCTTTTCTTATCTTATATTCATGCATAATTAATGAACTGAGTACAATATTTTATGCCAATGTTTCATTTATATTCTCATGTAAGACAGGCCAGTGTTGGTGTTTGTAGGTTTTTTTTTTTTTGTTTTTTTTTTTCTTCTTATTATTGTTATTTTTGAATAATGAGAGAAGAAAAATGAATCTGAGTTTATTTTCAAGTTAAAGAAATATATTATTATTAAACAAAATTTATGAATATAAATAATTTTTCAATTATATATCGATGTATAAAAAGAAAAAGTGAAAAGGATTTTCCTTTTGAAAGATCTTTCTATTCAAAGGAACCAAACTATCGAAAATGGGGCATACTATTTAGAACTTCAAATTAATAGAGGATAGTAAAACAATACTAAATTAATTAAGTTTTTCAGAAGACAATCAATATAGTTAAATTGACTTTATATTCATCATTTACTAGCATTTTTATTTAACTATTGTCAATTACATATAATTCAAGGCCAGATGGCTGATTGAAGCTATTTTCATTCATAAAAAGTTATACAAACATGCAGAAAAGAAAATATTTTTAAAATCTGAAGTATGAATGTGTATTTGTTCCTCTATATAATTAATAATTTCACATTGACTTAGTTGCAAAATCAGGACATTTTTTTCATTATGTAATTTCTACAATAACAATCATTTTTTCAACAAGAGAGTGTGAAAGTTTGATTTTTGACTCCTGGAGCCCTATGAGGAAAGCAATAGTAGTCTCTTTAGTCAAGAGAAGAGTTCATGAGTCTCAATTTTAAGAGAGAAAAATAATTAAATCAAAAAGCAAAAGACAAGGAAAATTTGAAAACAACACGCATGGGGCAATTTTTCAAAATTTTAAAATAGATTTTTTTTTTTATCCCTTCTAATCTTCCCGAATCCATCTGATAAGATGGGATTCGGGAGGTGTTACGACCCGACTCCAAGTGCCGCGACGGTCTTACGACATGGGTAAGCGTAAGGCCACCGAAAATCCAAAGAACTCATACCTTCTATCAAATCCAATACGATATCATACAATCTAAACCATAAACATCACATCATGTCCAAGATCAGAACCTGAATCGCATACACATCATATACGTCGTACTATCATACCCATATACAAGGGAAAGTTCAATAATACCTTAATAATACATAAACATATAGCATATACAATTAGGACTTCCAATGACTACAGAGCATCTAAAGATATAAACATTTACATATATTCATAAGCATAAACATTTATATTGTACTTCTTAATGGAGAAGAAAGTATCAAGAAGTCCTGCTACACACTTCAACTTCTATCTGTTATATTTTTCAATCTATAACCTGTAATCCATGGACCATGTCGTGAACAGTCAACTCAGCAAGTTTATGAAATTCATATGAATGAAGAGGTTGGACCATGTCGTGAACAGTCAACTCAGTAAGTTTATGAAATTCATATGAATGAAGAGGTTTGCAATTAATCAATGGATCAATGAACAATAGTGCATATATATATTGAGGGTCATATGGTTACATATACATAAATATATATATCAAATATATCATGGGTTCAATGAATATTATACATATGTGCCATGAATGAAGGCACCAAAACATAGGAAACAGTAACATAACATAACATCATATCAATCAATTACTCTTTCATCAATCATCTCATGGGTGGGATTGGATCACCGTCCCTACAGTAGTAACATATTATATTTAACGTGCATTAAGTGAATACACGCTTAGAGTACTGCCCTCTCTAAGTAAGGCTTTTTTAATGTGCATTTCTGAAAACACACGCCTAGGGTACTCGTCACACCCCTCTTAGGGCGATGCGATGGTCCTAGGGCATGAGTAGGTATAAGGTCACCAACCACCCGTAGAACCCATAAACATGACTTCCACATACGACATCATTGCATCTAATACACACACATCCCTAAGATCTCAACCTGAATATACATATTTATATAATTTCCATACATACTTAACATACATAAATTCTCACAAGAACATATCATAATACTCATATAATCCCATATCATAAGTTAATACATATAACTAGTTGCTCGATATTACCAACGAGGCCAAAATAATATCTCTCCCTTACACACACATGGAGCATCTAGAATGTACTTCAATACAAAATAATAAAAGGAGAAATTACATTAATCAACTTGGTTCTTTATGAAGAAGGATGCCTGAAGAACCAAACCGATGAACTTCTAATCTCCTGGAAAAATGAAATCACTAATGAGATAAAGCAGTGAGTAAAGAATATACTACCCTACCTTTCAAACTTGGGTTATCATATCATAAGAATCATTTTGGGTTAGGTTTCACGATACATAAACATATGGAATCATATAAAGAATGGATATCAATTTAATTTGATGGCCATAAATACATAATAATATAGAAATCAAACAGAGGCTTCCTTACAAGCATGCTCCATATAATTAAGCAAAAACCTCCTTACAAGTATGCTTTGAGTAAAATGAGTAGAGGCTTCCTTACAAGCATACTCTAAGCAGTGGTCCCCTTACGGACATGCTACATGAAGTGGATTAGACTCCATGACTAGGATCGATACCCTTCCTAGCTAGGGTTCGGATATTATACCTTATCCGTAGGTACAATGTGCACAAAATATGATATTTGCCCCATTTCAGTTTGGAGGATTTTTATTACAAGGTTCATATACATATATCATAATGAATAGCAAATTGGCTAGGTTTCATACATATAACTTAATCATTTAGAAGTATAGTTCACAATAATTCATAATCATTTAGCTTTCACAAAGGAATTGAATAATATAAGGCTTATAGAATTTTTATAGAATTTAGGTATAAGCATAATAGTATATTAAATACTCACTTTAGCCAAAAAGAATGCTATAACTCTCTATAGGAAGTCCACAATCATATCAATTTCTCATAATCCTCTTGATTACCTCTAGGTTGAGCTATTAACACATAAACACCCATATAATAAAAAATATATTAATTAATGCTATAAATCACCATATACATGGTAGACACATGATTCCTAATCATATTCCCTCCCCAAACATGGATTAACAACAATGAGGAAGAAGAATCATAAAGAAATCCCAAAATCCTAACTCACCTTATCAATCAATGCTTCAAAAATGGAAGGAAGAATAGACAAATGCAACCCTAGATCCTTTAGTTGAAGTAATCAATGAAGTTCTTAGCATTTAATGTGAGTGGGTGGGTGTTTCTTTGAGAGAAATTTAGCTTAGAAACTCAGATGGCTCCTAAAAATGAAGTTTGGGCTTTAATTTCCTTAAATAGAGCTATTTTTCGTTTCTGTCCCCGATGCAAATCGCGGCGGCGACATGCAAATCGCGGTCGCGACATCCAAATCGCGGTCGTGACATCCTACTATTCACATTACTATTCATTCTGGTTGAAATTTTAGGCAGAAAGGTTCGCGGTCTGTGTTGCGGTCGCAACATTGGACACGAAATACATATCGCGGTTGTGACACAAGTGTTGCGGGCGCGATTCTTGTCCTGTGTTGCCCAAAATGCACCAAGAAGGGGGGGGGGGGGGTTGAATTGTGGGTAATTAAAAAATTAATTGAACAAGAAAGAAAGAAAAGAAAGAACACAAGGATTTATAGTGGTTCGGATTATAACCAATCCTACATCCACTCCCCAATCTCAATTAGGTATTTCACTATCAATGGAGTTTTACCAAGTTCACTCCCAACTTAGTGTTTAAGCTCACACCAAACTTTACAAGTATGTTTCCAAGGCTCACACTCAAACCTCTCAAGTGTTTTCACTAGGCTCACACTCAAACCTCACAAGTGTTTTCACTAGGCTTACACTCAAACCTCACAAGTGTTTTATGGCTCACACACAACCTTTACAATAGAGAATGATTTAAGGTTTAGAGTCACTCAATGACTAACAAGAAAAGCTCTTACAAGATAGAAATTAAGCTTATAGCTTTTAACAACAATGAACACAAAAGATATAAGTTAAAGAGCAAATGTGTTCTTGAATGGAGTAGAAGAGGATTATTGAATTTCAAGATTGGATAGCACTTTTAATCACTTAGAATCTCTACTTCTTCATTTGGAGTCTTTAGATATATATAGATAATCTTTCCATGCTCCAACAGCCATTTTTGAGCTCTAAAAATGGTAATAGACAAGCTTCAACAGATATATAACGGCTATATTCCAACGGCTAGTTCCAACGGCTATATAACGGTTACATAACAGCTACATTCAAAAATTCGATATCTTGAGTTATACAACTCCAAATAATGATTCTTTTTTTTTATTGGAAACTAGGAGCAGTCTACTACAACTTTGTAGTTTTGACAAACTTCAAAATAATCAATATTCATACTCTAAAAATTTATAATATTTTATTGCTCATCTAGTCATGATAGTTTGAACATGCTTCAGTATTTCACCAAATGCTTATTCTATACACCTCGGATTAATGCAAAGCTTTTTGCATATGAAACTAGATTTCCAGAGCTACAAATCTGGAGAAGAGAATATTCAAAATCCCTTTGTAAAATTAACGCCACTAATTCTAATCGACATCATCTGCTATTACCCAGTCTGACAGCTTGAGCATAATTCAATTAAAAATTCATAGCTTCATTTTCCAAACTCTAAAAATTATACTAATTTTTGTTCATGAAATTAGACTGATGTAGCTATCCATCCATATATAGGTTGCATTCATAAACTATCCCAATGAGTACGGTTTATTCTTCAAACTTCAGTCAACAGTTTTGTTTCCATGGAGATCATTATTTTTCACATGAGTTTCTTAGTTTCACATGCTATTTTCATCTTTATAATTCAATTTCTTTACTTAATTGCATCAATATCAATTAAAAATTACCTACTAACAACAACAACAACACTAAATAAACTTATTAGTAATAATATTTTGCATCATCAAAATCATATATGAAACCTTAGGGTCAACATTTATTAAAATAAATTTATTTTTATATTTTTATATTTAAACAACTTATTTTTTTATAAAAATAATATAATATTTTTATGTATAACTTTTAAAATAATCAATAAATTTTATTTTATTAAAATAATATAATATTTTTATGTATAACTTTTTAATTCTATTTTGAATTAATTATATATTTTTAATATAAAATTGTAAAATATTGAAGTATTGATAGAATAAAATTAAAAAAATAAATTGTGAAAATTAATAATCTTTTTTAATTATAGTTTTTTTTAAATTTTAATTTTTGTTCTGTTTTAAAAAATTATGAGAAAAAAATTTAAAAAACTGAAAATCGAACCAAATCGATTTTATTTAATTCAATTCGATTTAATTTTACCTGTAATTCAGTCAGTTCAATTTTTTATAGTGAAAATTTCGATTTGTTCGATTTGCTTGGTTCTGAACCGAGCCGACCGATGCTCACTTACAGCAACACAGACCGATCCTTTCTCTTCGTCTCCACTCCTTCAATTTTATTCTCGTTTCTATATCTGAATTCGTTCAAGCCTCCAAATTTGCCATACTCAAAATCTCAATTCTTGTTCAATTCCATCAAATAAAAATGAAAAAAACCTCCCTGTGATTTGTGTGAAGAAACTTGGAAATTTAGAAGGGAAAAAGGAAGTCTTTAGTGGAGATAAGGCAGCAATTATTTTCAAATCTCAGAATCCATTACGAATTGGCTGATACGTAATGGATATGGACGATGAGGATTTCGTGTTTTATGGTACGCCAATAGAGCGTGAAGAAGAGCTCACTAGCCGCAAGAAGAAAGCCGTTGCTGAGGCCTCTGGTCACCTCCGAACCCTCCCTTCTTGGAAGCAAGAGGTAATTTAAGTTTATAACTGTAACTGGCTCAGGTTAGTCTGCTGTTTATGTGTGAGCGTGCCTGGCATAGTTTAGGTCTTTTTTTATTTGTTGATTTTATTGAAGAACCCAATCATAATGTTATTGAAAATTGAAATTCCATGCACTGCCATATCTATTTTTGTAAAGGAAAGACTGAAATTTTCTTAGAAAAAAACTCTAATACATTTCTGTTAGAGCAAGTTTGACCCCTCACTTAGGAAGTTCCTCAATCCAAATTAATTATACCCATGAAGCAGCAAAAGGGTAAGAACATCAGATTAATCGAGTTTCCGAACTCCTGAAATTATCCACAACAAGCCTCCGGTCCCTGAGGCATTGCACATCCTTGTAGAGCTCGATATAACTTCCTGGAGCTTGGATATAAGTCCCTTTGAGTTGCTTTCAATAATAATCCCTGTTAATTGGTGTCCCAAGCAATTTGAAGTCCATAGAGCAAGGATTATGCTTTTGCCACATTGCGATTCCAATAGGTCGATGTCATTTGACTTCTTTTGCGAGTGCCTTTGTGTCTTTTGCACTCTGCATCTCTTTTCAATTTAAAAATGCAATGGTGGAGGCTTCTGAATTATTTGGGCCCATTGCACATATATCAATTATCATTTTTCGTCTCATCATCATTTGTTTGCTTATTTGTTTTGAGTTTTATTTCAGGTTAGAGATGAAGAAGGACGAAGAAGATTCCATGGAGCATTTAGTGGGGGATTCTCTGCTGGTTATTACAATACAGTGGGCTCAAAGGAGGGTACGCATTATGAGACTCTGAAATTAGACTGTCATCTGCTTATGAATTTTTTGAGTGAAGTTTATGGGCTAACCTAATGAAACATTTTGCAGGTTGGACTCCTCAGTCATTCACATCCTCCCGGAAAAATAGAGCTGAAGTTAAACAGCAAAGCATTCTTAACTTTTTAGATGAAGATGAGAAAGCTGTATGTTTTACTTAATTTCTTCAGCTGTGTATAATTTCCTTTGGTTTACGTGTTAATGAATATTTTAGTTTTATAGGGACCAACTATAATCACTTGTTATCTTACTATGCATTTGATTGTTATAATATGAGTGCAAGTTTAGAAATCATACCAAGAGATTAAAAATTTCATTATTTATATGGTTCTTTGTTGTTAATACTTCTTATGAAAATAAACAACTACTCTAATGTGAGAAATTCTGATATATTCACCACCATATTTTGAGATTCTAATAATTCTTTTATAGGTAAAACAAAGAGTTCTATTAGTAAAGGAGGCAGGACCCATTTTCACTGAGAGTATGCATTCTGAGTTCTCCACATAAAACAAAAAAAAGCTATATGATCAGAAAAAAATTTCCCATCATCCATGAAATGAAGAATGCTGCTACTTCTCTTAATAGCTCTCCATTAGCGTTTCCATATAAAGCCTTCATTTTTTTTTTCTGTCTTATTAGCCAAAAGAAGTGGGTGAGTGTCATTCTCAACTTGTTAAGCTTAGTTGTATAGTTGTATTCCTTCGAGCCTCAAGCTCCATTCATACATCCCTTTGAATTGACCCACTTTATCCCAAATCAGCACTTGCTAAACACCAAAGTTCTTACCTACCACAATATGTGGATCCACTCTACTTTGAGATTCTAATAATATTTGGTGAATGTTATCATTGAATAGTTTAATTGCTCTATCACAATTACTTTTGAGCGACATAAATAACCTTCTTGATATGCTTATTTGGTGAGTATCTGATTAAACTCATCAGACAATAATGTCTTTGATAGACTTTTATGGAAGTACTTAATGGGTTCTTCAAAAGTGTAAGGCAACCTGAGTGGTAGTTTGTGTGCATTTATTGATATAATTATTACTACTTAAGAAGGCACCCAACTGGGGCTAACCATGTGCATTATTCATATGAAGGACTAGAGTTCTATTGATCAGAAAGTAATTCTAGTAGTTTTTAACTCATCTTGATTTCACATTTTAGGAATTGGAAGGTCAATCGTTGGGGACAACATCACAGTTTGACACATTTGGGTTTACAGCTGCTGAATTTGCCCGTAAACAAGCTGAGAAGGAACAGCAACAGAGGTTTCCTTTTTGTTTGTGATTGATATTCTATGATTGGTGATTTATTTATGACAATATGTGGAATTAACAATTTGCTATTGGTGCCTATTATCAACTAAATACCTTTTTTTGGTTGTGATTGATATTCTATGATTGGTTATTACTTATGGCAATAAATGGAATTAACAATTGCTATTGGTGCATATTATGAAGCAAGAATCCTAAAATTAAGATAATATGCTGAAGACTTTGTAAAATATTTCCATTTTCTGTTACTGATAGCATAATCTTTTTGTATGGATGAAAATGATAAGCTGTGATGCACTGCCCTTGCTGCAGTCCCTCTTCAATGTTTGGTTTTTCCTCTTATATTGCTAAAGAATGTGGTCAAATACTATTTCTGGTTTTTCAGTACCAATAGGACAGGAGCTTTTTCCCTTTTCTTTTTAATACATTGGTGGATGTAAAAAGAGGCTAAGGTGTACTTACTTGAGTAGACTGGACTATATATGATATGACAAATATCCCTTTTCCTTGTCATTGGTGACCACTTGGATAGGCCAATAGTGGATTCTTTTCCTGCCTGGTCCTCTTTTTTGTTCCTTATTTTTCTTGGGATCAATGTGTCCAGTTCCATGAGTAATAATATTTAAATTTAAAAACTATGCTAGTAAAATATAAATGAATAAAAATCATAGTCCTTAAATATTTTATTTAATGTTTTTGATATGTTTATTTATAATTTTACTTATATATTATATATCAATTATTTGTTATTATATTTATTTTTTATCTAGTGTATCAATAATTATTTTGTATAACTAATAGGTCTCCTCCTGCATGGTCGAAACATTAGACAGGACAATATTATATGACTCATATTCTATTGAATAGTAAAAACATTATTAGTTTTCACAGGTATAATGCATTATAATAAATAAATATACACTTTATATTCATATCCTAAGAGAACTATCACAATTGATAATATTGTTTTCCAATAATTGTTGTTTGTTTGATATTTTATTGGCCAAAATGAAAATACAATAAATTTATATGTTGTTTGTTTGCTAATTAGAACTGCAATGATTTGGTTATTTTGGTCTATTTATTTGAAAATGCATGTGCCTGCATGTCAAGGTTTTAACTATGGGCCGATATGTAATGTATCAGATTTATAGCCTAACGATATGATATTTCCCGTATGATATAGGTGATTGGAAATCAAATATATTTTCCACTATAAATTATTATACACACTAGGTTGTGATGATATTTAGTTGAATTATCCATTTAATATTTATTCGAGTCATTTTGCATATTTTGAAGAATTATTCACAATAGTGGCAGCTGATTCATTCCAATATGGTCTGATTCAATCCTATTCTGTTACTCAGTTTCTGATTTTGAAACCATTTTTCGATTCTGTTATTTAGAACCCTTCTGCACTTGCTAAAAGTGCCTCCTTTTTGTTATTTTTTTAGAATGTCTGCCAATTCGTGGTGTGTCCATGTATTTGTGGATCCATTATGTGTACACACACTGCAGAGAAACTTGTTCTTGGCAGGATAACATGTGTATGGATGATTATATGTTCACTCTGGAATGCACTTACAGATATGTAGATATTTACAAATATGCATGCATGTGTGGAAAATAAATCATGTTTACTGTCCAGTCTGTATGCAATTTATTGTGTACTTGATGTGTATGTTCCCTGTTTTCGCCCTAAGAGTTACACATTCAATTTTTAAAGTTATCGTGATGCCAATTTCTTCAGCAAGTTTTACTGATTGTGTTTTGATAATTTTTTTTATAAGAAATGAAATTTATTTCCATGACAAGGAGAATAAACTATTAGATCTTTACTTGGCGAGTCTGTATGTAGTCTGTTTGTTCTTTGACCAGAAGAGCTCCATAAATGTTGTTTTATTTAATAAATGTTGCACTGTCTTTATTTTTTATATGTTGTGTGATGTGAACACTTCATCCTAGCGGCTAATAAGTTGATTAACTGATGGACATGCCAGAGTCACAAACATATTTATGTGTGCAGGCTTGTGCATGATACACGCATACACACTCATATGCTCCATGTTACATATATTTGCTAAATTTTTTTGTTGGTATTTTTCATTTCCTGTTTACAGCAACATGAATATATTTTTTTTCTTGATACATCCATTGCAGGCCATCAGCTATTCCTGGACCTGTTCCTGATGAAATAGTTCTTCCAGCCACAGAGTCCATTGGTTTGTTTCAACTAGATTATAGTAGTGTTTTTATTAGAGCATTTTTTTTCTTTTCGCAAATTGAGCAACTCTTAGCTCATATTGCTGCTATGTATTAGGTGTAAAATTGTTGCTGAAGATGGGATGGAGACATGGTCATTCAATTAAGGATTCACATGCAAATTCGTTGTATGGTAGGTTTTCTCCATGCCGCCTTATTGTTTGGTTTGGTCTTTGTACCTCCAATACAAAGTTATCTGGTCTTTATACCTTCAATACAAAGTGATCTGGTCTTTATACCTTCAGTACAAAGTTTTCTTGAATTTCAATAGATATTTGCTGCTTGGGTGGATTGATGATTGCTTTATGGTAATTGGCATTTTGATATATATTTATCAATGTTTTCTGTGTGAGCTGAGACCGATAACTCTATGTCTTACCTTTTAAGTTCTTTTGGCATCAATGTATGGTATAATGAGCTCTACCACTTTATATCTTTCTTTATCATTGTAATTTATTTGCAGATGCTCGTAGAGAAGCTAGAAAAGCTTTCCTAGCATTTTCTTCTGATGATGCAAAAGTGCATCTTACTGAGTCTCAGCCTGGTGAGGATGACCTCAGAAGCTTACAGCAGTTTGTTAATGATGATGTTCAGACTTCTCAAAGCACACCTGTAAGGGCCTTTTCATGGCTAATGCTATATATTTTGATTCCTATTTTCTTTATTAGTTGATTTTGTCTTCCTTAGAACTTTTTATTCCCTTGCAGATTTGTAACATTCTTAGTCTTCTAAGTTTGCTGAGTATCGCCTGCTACTTACAGATTTAACATTTTGGTACTATAGTCTAGCAGAAAGTCTCATGCTTCATGCTTAACAATGATTCCAATTTGCCTGAGTTTCTACGGGCCATCAATAATAAAAATAAAGCACATAAATAAAAATTGTCAAAGGGCTCCTTTTATTTTTATGACGGGCTTCTCTTTATAGAAACTATTATCGTAACTTTAAAAACCACAAATTAGTGCATTATTCCATCACTATTTTAAAATAATTACAACTGTATTCTCATTTAGAATTTGGCGTTTCTCTCTTCCCCCCTCCCTTTAGTGGAAAGGAAATTTTGATTATTTTCTCAAAATAAAAGTTCTATAGTTTTGGTTTCTTTCACTTCAATACTTTTACGTGATATAGTTTGATGTACAGTGTTAGCCAAGATTGAGCCCAACATCTTACTTATTCCCAAATTCTCAATTGATATAGATACTCCTTATATTGATGTTGGAGGTTTCTGAAAATCATGTATTTTTGTACGTTTTTTAATAAATCTAAAACAATTCTTTTATAAACAGTACATCATTTCTTTTCTGCTGCAGGTTTTTGTACTCAACCCAAAGCAGGATTTGTATGGTTTAGGGTTTGATCCATATAAGCATGCTCCTGAGTTCAAAGGTGTGTTTTTTCTTGAAGTTAACTGGGTTATATTTAACAACTTGGTTTCACTAATCCATCTGTTCTTAGCAGTTTTTTTCCTCTGATTTTCAGAAAAGAAAAAATCACGTGTATCGGATAGCAGAGGGTCTGGGAATAGAAAAGCATTGTTAATGAGAGATGCTCTCTTCGGTTTCAAGTGTAAGACCAATTAATATTTGAATCTGTTTAATGGCCTTGTCCTTGTTCACTGGATTATTTGCTGCTTGTTCTTTATTCATTATTTTGGTTGCATCCATGAATTATTTATCTTGAGTTTGATTCAGCTAATTACTTTTAATTCATCAGCAGGAAAGGCTGCTCCTGGCTTTGGCATTGGCGCACTTGAAGACTATGATGCTGAAGATGAGGATGTCTATGCATCTGGTTAGTATATCTCTATATTAGCATTATGACTACCACTGTCTGTCATGTTTGATTAGAGGTGGCAATCCTTTTGGGTTCGGGTCATTTCAAGTGTAGTCTTTTTTCGGGTGGTTGCTTCGGGATGTGTTCGGGTTTCGGATGAACCATGGGGTTGATGAACCAGAAAGGATTTCGAGTTGTGTTTGGGTCAGTTTCGGGTTCAATTTTAAAAATAAGATTTCATGTCGGGCTTGGTCACCTATGAGATCGGTTATTTAGAAAAAAATTAATTAGGACTTGCTTTTTCTTATGAAAGTATATTTTCCATATGTACAACTTCTCAAAATTTAATAACTAAAGCGAATGTTCTTTATTTTTTTTTTTGGGTAAAGAAAAATGAATGTTCTAATTTAAAATATCCAACATACAGTTTAAGTAAAATAAATATTAAAAATTAAAATCTATTACCATATATATAATTTTCCTAAATATAATACCATGATACATAATATTTTTTCAATGACCTATACATATAATAACGTAATAATAAAGACACTAAACTTCTCTTCAAAAAAGTTATTAAACCAAATAATTTTAATAGTCATAATATAAATGTGTTTTTCTTCTAACAAGTGGTATAGAAATTTTGTTAGATTTTAGAATTTTGAGATGATAATGTTATATAATAAAGAATAGTAAAATAAAATTTACAAGTATAATAAATTTATTTATATTAATTAAAATAAAATAAAATTGATATTTTTATAAATAATTTTTCTCTTTATTGTTATAATAAATAAATTTAATAAATATTTAAATTTATTTTTATATTAAATTGATATATAAATTAATTATGTGAAAACATATAACAAGTTAATCTTTAGTTTAAGTGGGGATGGTCTCAAAAAAGTCATGAAAGGTCATGGGTTCATTTCTCCTTCACAGCAAATTTGGATAAAAAGTTCTTTCCTAACGTGACCTGAAGTTGACCTGAACGGGTCAAAACATCCTGAATGGTTACCTCTATGATGTAGGAAGTTATCTCCTAACCCGACCCGAAGTTGACTTGAACGGGTCAAAACATTCTGAATGGTTACCTGTATTGTTACCTCTATGATGCAGGAAGAAGTTATTCTGTGCGGTGGATAAAAGACTTGATTCTTGATCAATACCTTGACTTTTTCTTTATTGAAATGGAGATTTTTCACATAATTGAAAATTATTTTTTCATATAATTGAAAATTATTGTTTTGGTATAAATCATCATCTTGATTGTTCATATTTACTTTTGTTGTTTGTACCTTATTTTTCTAAATTTGTTAATTGACAAGAAGCTCTGGACTTCTATGCTTTATAAGCATTATTTGCACTTCAGATGAGAGTATAAGAGTGAATAGGGAACAAAATCTTTCCCTTTCTTTGGATGATGTTTGAGAATGGAAAGAAAGCTTATAATGGGATAGTTATTCCCTTGAAACTCAATTTGTTTTCCCCCTCAAACTAACCCCTAAATCTAATTCTTCTTGACTGAATCAAAGTATCATCCGTCTTGGTTTGTCATAAAAATTTTCTATATGGCCATTTTGCCCATGGTGAAAGTAATGCATTGTCTAAAACATCATTTATCTGATTTTATTAGATCCTATTCATATAAATTTTATCCTTGCTTTTCTTTGGCCATCATCTCTCCTGAACTGAGTGGAAGCATACTTTCTCTCTGATTCCGGCCTGATATGAAAGAATAAATAGCTTGATCTCTTAAAACATCTGAATGGAGAAGTTGCTAATACCTTTCTAATCGTTCTTTTCTTCATTCATTTTTTAACCTGAATTTCCTTTTAATTTCAACCAAAAATGCTAAACTGACTGTTTATATGTGTGATTTGATCAATTTTGGTAGTTCAGCTGCTGGTACTAATTGATTTAGTTTTTGGGTATGATATTATAATGTAGTATGCTCTTGGGTATTGTGCAAATTACTACATATTTAGTCATGCAAGAACTTCTGTGATTCAAATGTAAATTTATCCTTGCTTTACTAATATGGTTTCTGTTTTGTGCTGCTATCTTTATTTGACAATTCTGTTTAAATGTATCCATTGTTGTTTTCTGGTGTAAAGTGTTGTCCTTACTAATTATTGTTCTTGATCAGCTTATGACTTAGAAGAAACTTGTGTACAAGAAGAAGAAGAACCTTCAAGATCCAGCGCGGACCATAAGCAAAAATTGGTCTGGAAGGAGCAAGATGTTCTACCTGGCTTTAGAGTTGCATCAAATTCTGATTATCAGTTGGAAAGGTAGTTGGGAAATTATATCATATGGGATGATGAAAATCTGAAGTGACTTAAGCTGTTGTTTTTATTGTCATTATTACCATATTTTAGAGTGGGTGGGGTGTCAAATGTGCTGAGTTTCACTATTTGCCTTTGGTCTCAACACAACTCTTAATTTTCATTTTGCAAATTTTGGTCAGGTTTCAACCTCCAGTAATTCCAAAGGATTTTGTGCCCCACCATAAATTTCCTGGTCCCCTTGACCCTGATGACAAACACACTGTTCCTCCTCCGCCTGAGGTTACTTCTCCTGTTGACAATAATATGAAAGTCTTAATTGAGGGGGTTGCAACTTTAGTTGCTCGATGTGGTAAATTATTTGAGGATCTTTCCAGAGAGAAAAATCAATCAAATCCATTATTTAGTTTTCTTAATGGAGGAAATGGTCACGACTACTATGCTAGGAAGTTGTGGGAGGAACAGCAGAAACGTAATGATCAGAAGAATCTGACTTTGGATGGGAAATCATCTCCAAGTGTTCAGAAGATGACTGCAGAGAGCCGTGGCAAAATATTAGGGGAAAAGCCTTTAGAAAGAAGCTCGAAAGATTTTAGCTCATCCCTTGTTTCTGCAGATGTTAATCTCCAATTCAATCTTTCAGATACATTTACGAAGCCTGCGACTTTTGTGAGCGGTTTACTTCCTTGTGTGCTTGTATTTCGCTTCTAGAATTTGTAGGTGCTCTGGAGGTTGAAGTTTTAATTTTTATTTTTCTTTCTTTTTCCCCCTTTAAATACTATGTAATTTAGGGTGTGTCTCCTGAAGTAGCAAAACCTTTCAAAGATGATCCTGCAAAGCAAGAAAGATTTGAGCATTTTCTCAAGGAAAAGTACGAAGGAGGGCTTCGTTCTGTGAATTCTATTGGAGCTAGTTATATGTCAGAAGCAGCTCGTGCACGTGAAAGATTGGACTTTGAGGCTGCAGCTGAGGCAATAGAGAAAGGAAAGTGGAATGAGGAAGGCAAACTCTCTATGCAACAGTTTATGGAGCTTTCAGCGAGTGGGGGGATGCAGTTTACTGCTGCTGGATCAGGGGTAATACTTCTCTTACAACAGGTTCATCTTGTGAGGTTATTACTATTGGTTGATTTTCCTGAGCTAAAATTTCTTTAACAGCCAGGTAGAGATTCTCTTGCTGAACATTCAGCAAAGAAGAAAATTTACCCCAAAAGGGAAGAATTTCAATGGCGTCCTCTACCTTTTCTGTGCAAGCGCTTTGATCTAGTTGATCCTTATATGGGGAAGGTATTCTTTATGTGCTTGGTTTCTTTATGACAATTTTGCTATGAGGTTGTCACAGTCAAATCAGTGATAAGAAATTTGTATTCTTTTATTTCAGTATGACAATAATTTTACTTACAGATAAACATTGTTCAGGTCTTATTTCCATGCAATGGAACTAAGCAAGTTCCTTTGCCGAGATAGTCTTGTTTTTTAATGGTCATAAATATGCTGGGGTTTTTCTCCCAATTCCCCAATTATTATTAATTTCATACTGTTTAACTGGCCATGAGTTTTTTTCCTTTCTATTTCTCATCATTTTGTGTGCTCTTGGTAATTGTAGCTGTCATATTATAGATTTAAGATTTTTGCATATTGGGATTGTACATGACTCTGGAATATGATGTTACCAATTACAGCCACCACCACCTCCACGTATGAGAAGCAAGTTGGATTCTTTAATATTCACATCAGATTCTTCCAAAGCTACAAAATTGAAAGAAGCTGTTACTGCAAACAGAGATCAAAATTCAGTTCTTCAATCTGACATGCAACAAACAAGCAAAGTTGTTGAAGATGAGGAAAAGGAAGTTGAGGTAGAAGTGGAAAATGTAGAGAGACCAGTTGATCTTTACAAGGTATAGCTTTCTGCTAAATATATTTGTTAGTATTTGAATGATATTTAGAAGGGTATTGTACTCAAAATTGAGTAGCATGTGGCAGTCATTTGTGTCACCATCAGTGTTGTTAAAGGCGCGTGCCTAGGCTCAAAGCGCAATCAGGCACAGCCTCTGCGCCTTGGATACACCCAGAAGAGGTGCATACTGCCCAGGCACGCTTAGACCCTCCAGGCCCTGAGGCACAGCCTTGGGCTTAGGCGCCTGGATTTTTTTTCACAGATTTTTACTGCTTTCACAAGTATTTTGGTTTTAAAAATTGAATATTCCTAATAGAAACCTAATAAGACAAGGAACTTTTGACCTTCCCTTATCTATTGAAAGTTGAAACCTAATACAAAAAGGAGACTTCCCTTATTTACTACAAAAAAAAAAAAAAAAAAAAAAAAAAAAAAATCCACATAAAAAAAAAATTGAGAACACAAAAATGATTTTTTTCCCCTAATAGATATTTTGGTCCAGATTTTTAAAAATTGAATATTCCTAATAGAATCCTAATAAGAAAAGGAACTTCTGAACTTCCCTTTTTTATTGAAAGTTAAAGCCTAATACAAAAAGGAGGCTTTCCTTGAATCACAAAAAAATCAAGCTAACATAATTATTTTTTTTTTTCTTTTACATGTATGAGTTAATGTGATTAGGATCTATTTTATACCTTATTATGGATGTGAATGTAATTAAGATTTATTTTATATCTTATTATTCAACTAGAAAATATATTTTTCTTTTTTAGTCAACGTGCGCCTATTATCCACCAGTATCGGCGCGCCCCTAGCATTGCGCCTTGGGCCTTTAACAACACTGATCACCATAACAGAAACACAGTTGTCTTGCAAGAAAGTGCTGCCTGAAATACTCTGATTTCTTGGAAGAGCCTCAAATATTTCAAGCGGGCCACAAATTTCTCCCTTTAACCATTCCTTGCTCTTCCCTTATGGAACCCAAATTGAAGTCTCTATTAGGTCCTTTTCGTCATCCTCATAGTGCCTGCATTTTGTGTCATCCTCTTTGCAAGTGCTTAAATCCTTTCAAGTAGCTTGTACTGTCTTCTATTGTGCTCTGTTTATGGTCACAAGCTGCTCATATAGGATTAGTTAGAGCTCTTCATGTTGCCCTTCTCAGCTTCTTACTTTATACACCTTGTATCTGAACTCATGTTTCTGATCTACTTGGAATTCTGAACGAAGCAATCCTTATACTCTAAGCAGACAATAAGAGAAGAAATGGTGAAATTGTCTCCACTTTTTAGTGCCCTGTTGTTTTTAATGTGTTGTTTGTGGTGAGTTAAGCAAAGATGAGAGGAGACCTGCTCTTAGCCACGGAGCTACTACCTATCTCAGACTGCTGATGGTCTGGGGGTTCAAACTCTTTTTTTTTCCTCCCTTGAACCAAAGAAAAGGAAGAAGAATAATTGGTGTAAATCAGTAACGACCATTTTCTTTTTGACGCCTTTTGAAATTGCAGTGGACTCACTATTTTTTATTTTTGGATTGGGTCTTGGAAAGAGCAATTATACTGTCTGTTCACCATGTGATTTCATTGAAGTGTGTCGAGAAGACAGTTTTGAATTACCGACTTGAATGAAAATCTGCATTTTTATAGCTGTCTTCATTAATGTGCTTGCTTGGTTGCACCACTGATGTATGTACAGACAAATTAGATGGGTAATAAAAGCATGCTAAGCAATTTTTCATTCACATGCTGCAGGGTAATAAAAGCTTTGATATGCGGCAATTTTTCGCTGCTAATAATCATTTTTGTGCAGGCTATTTTCTCTGATGATTCTGATGACGAGGTTGAACCCTTTTCTGTTGATAAGGCGGAGGATCCAGTGAAGAAGGTTGAAGTGGCCCATACAACGTTAAATCGCTTGATAGCAGGTGACTTTTTGGAATCACTGGGGAAAGAACTGGGCCTAGAGGTTCCCCCTGATCTGCCCTACCCAACAAATAAAACCAGGCCTTCTGCTTCTAAGAAAGAATTTGCTATTGCCAATGCTGAGAATATGAATATCCTGCCAGTTGGAAATAGGTCATCTTCCTCTCCTAATACTAATAATGTAACCTCTAGAGGTGAAGAGGTTGTGCATCACCAGGAGATTGCTGAAGGGACTGATTCACAAAAGGACGAGTCTGTTCATGGTAACCCAGTGGGTGGTGGCAGCAGGTATGTGGAACCTAGTCCATCGGGTAATAGAAATGATAAAATTGATTTTGAAAGGATAGCTCAAGAGAATAGGAAAGCTGAATTCCCCCCTAGCCACCGCCGTAAACCTAGCAGCAGTTCATCAGATGATGAAAAGAGTAGGAAACGCGCTAGGCGACATCGAGATAGTAGCAGTGACTCTTATAGTGATTCATCCAGTGATGATCGAAGTCGGTATCATTCTAGGTCAAAAGGAAGAAAGAAAGGGTCCTCTCAAAAAAAGAGAAGCAGCAGCAGAAAGCATTCAAAACATCATAAGCACAGAAGCAGGGACTCTCCTAGCAGATCTCATTTTGGTACTGAAAAAGAGCGTGAAGAATCCAAGAGAGAGAAGCGAAGATGGAGGGATTGAATTTCCTTGTACTGAATTACATCTAGGGGAAATTTGAGTGGAATTTTTGTAGAAGAAATCACACCACCAAGTAGGTAGTTATATTGTGTGGTATTTGCTTTCATGCCTTGGCTTGCTACAGTAGTTAAGTGAATGGATCATGCAATTTGAGCTGTACTTCTGTGGCTTACAATGGCAATAACATCGTTGTGCTACTACAATGCACAACTATTTTGTTGCAATATTACAGAAAATTTTAGACAATTGCTCAAGAAGGGAATTAGGAATGGGAAGAGGGGGCAGATGAAGAGGGGGCAGATGCTAGCATTGTTTTTGATGATATATAATTCTTAGCAGCTTTCTGTTCATAGATTCACTTGGCTAACTAAAGATAAAAATGTGCTGGTATGTTATGCTCAACTATCTAGTACTATTTAAGTATTCATTATAGCGTGAAGTCATGTTCATGTTATACATGGCTTTTCCAAATGGGAGCATAAACATAGTCTTTTGTTCCAAAGATGCAGAACAGCTCCAAGGACAACTCCAAGAGAGGAATGGTTATGTTAATTTGATTTGGAGTGGGATAATTTATAGAATTCAATTTAAGTGTAAAAGAGAAATAATTTGTGAGTAAATAGAAATTAGACTTGATATTCTTATATTTTCTATCATGATATTTTAGAGTTCTAATATTTTAGTTATTTTTATAAATAAATAAAGGTAATCAAAAAATAAATGAATCGAATTTATTATCTATTTATATCATGTTTAGAACAATATTTACGTGAATTTTTTGAAATGGAGCTTAAGAGAAAAGGACCAAAAAGAGGATTAAGCATTGTAACACCTTTATAGCAATTTTTGAGCAAAATTTGCAAGTGCACATGTCATGAACAAGTAATATAGTGATTGAGTAGAGTGTCGATCTCACGGATAAAGAGTTGACAATTATTAAAATTATAATTACTCTATTATTTAGAAAATTGATTTTGTTGAGAAAAAATTACAAAAAAATAAAAAATAAATTCAATATATGAAAAAAATTTAAAATTTAGATTTCATCAATTTATTACTTATAACTTTTCTATATTCTCTGAATTGATTTAATTTCATTTGAATTAGTGATTAGATTTTCTTAAATTATATGATGTTCTCTTTCAAGACACAACATAAATATTTATGTTAATCTTATGTCTACTCTCGTAATCACAAACAATTAATACAAACCCATTAAGTTTTATGGAAATCTTTTAAATAATCACAAAGGGGTGTTATTATCTCTAAACAACACATTCTCCAAGTATAATATTTCAATGAACTAATATTATGCTTCCACTCTCGCTACTTCACATAATATCTTTAAACATGTAAATAGTGATCAATTATTCACAAGTATTAAGTTCTAAGATAAAATATTAATTCCAATAATCAAAATCAAATCAATTAAACAAAGATAGTTATAAGCAAATCAAGAGATTACATCTAAATCCTAGATAAGAAATTTAGCTACTCATAGTTAAAACGAAAAAAACAATTAAATTAACAATCAATCTAATAGAAAATATAATAACTTATTATTGAATTGAAGAAATAAAGTTTAGAAAGAACTCTTTTTGGAATACAATTTTTGACGTACACAAACTCCAAAACTTTTCTTCTTGATCAAAATGAAAATAGAAAGAAATGAAATTAAGAAAATATAAACTCTCCAAATATTTGTTTTCTTGATTGAATGAATGAATTGAAGGATGGGTGGTAATACCTATTTATAGGCAATTTCCATCTTATTTTTTCACCATCTTGCATCATTGCTTGCATCATTATTATTATTATATCATTGCTTGCATCATTAATATCATGATCATTGCCTGCATCATTATTATCATGACATAATTGCTTGCATCATTAATATTATGACATCATCATCTGCATAATTAATATTATGACATCATCGCCTGCATCATTAATATCATGACATCATTGCCTGCATCATTGATATCATTTTGATCTGCAAAATAAAATAAATTACTAAAAATATTTTATAATTTATTTATAAATTATTAGAATTATTTATTTCTCAAAATAAGTAATAATATTATTAAATTCTCAAGAACTGAATCAAAATTTGAGTTTAAACAAGTAAAATAACTTTAAAAAAATAGAGTAATCACATGTCAAGCTCACTAAATGCAGTCAAATTGGCAATTTCATCTACAGCACAGATGAATCACAAGCAATGAACTACTCCCTTAGCCTTCTCTTCGATGCGCTCAATCAGACTAGAAAGTGGGGGGGCTTCTAATGAGGACAAAAAATAACCTCCAATAAGCAGAGGACTGTGAACCCTTAATTTTGCACCCTCTGGCATACAACCCAACTCTAAAGGCACCTAGACTCGGTAAACAGACCTCCGAAAGTCGAAATCGCCAAAGATCGCCAAAATCCTAAAAACTGGGAATCCGAGCCTTGGGACCTGAGACTTACCCATTTGGCCTCTAAACCATCATCATATCATCCGGGATTGAATAACAAGCACAACGCAACTATAATCATATAAAACAGACATGAAACGAGCGAGAACGGGCCGAACGGGCTGAAACGGGGCCCATGACCGCATAGACACTGCGGTCACATGTCAATGTTCATGAATCCCACATTGGAAAACATGAACAGTCTTCCCTAGCCTCTCTTCCTATATAAACTACACCCCCCCCACAAAGCTCATTTACACACTGAGAATTGCTTGATCAAACCAATTGATTTAAAAGCGATCAATTTTATTAAGCTTGGTTCGAAAAGAATGTGCCTTCAATTTAAAATTTTGTTTTATTTTTGGGTAGTCGTTTCGAGGTTACTCTCTTCAAATCAGTCCGAGGGAGTCCCCAATAATGCCATTCAAGTAGCCGTTCGAAGGCTGTTGTTCCGCCAAGTCGAGAAGGTGGAATTGCGATCCGGTCGTCCGCTTCATCCGCCCTACGTCCCCGAGCCTCGTCCTCGCAAGGTATTTATTTTATTTCTTTTTCTTTTATTTGTTTATTTATTATCTTGTTTATTTTTTTTTGCTTCCTTAGTTTTTATTTTCTTTTTATTATATTTTATTTTATATCGCTTTGTCTGCTTTGTTATTATTTTCTTTTTTCCCTTTAAGTTTTCTTTGCATGTTCCCTACTCTTCCATCCTCTTCTTTTAATTAGTTCTTTTATTTTGCATATATTTTCCCTTTACTTTGTATGCTCATTTTCTTCTTTCAATCCCTTTCTTTTAATCATTTTAGAAAATGCATGTTAATTAGAATTTGACTTAATTAACAACTTGGTAATTAATTAAATTGGTTAATCAATTAATCAATCCTCCTTTTTATCAATCAATCTGAAATATGATAAAAGGTTTAAATTAAACAAACCCCCTTTGCAAGAAGGACGAACTACGTGGATTTTGATTCCCATTCAAAGGGATACGTAGGCATGTTTGTCTAAAACATCAAATCCAATTAAAATAAACATTCATCTTCTTTCGCCTTCTTCACATAGTTTAAATTTTATATTTTCTTTTGTTTCTCTATTTTGTTACCTTTATCATTGATTTAGTATGGGGAATGTGTAACTTTTCTAGAACTCATAAGAGTTAGAGGAAGTATCCCCTAATTTGGTTTGTGTTATAAATTCAGTGCCTTCATTGATTTCTTTATTTAATTCTATTATTGCTTTTATTATTGTTTTTATTGCTTTATTTTAATAATGGTTCATGCATGTTTAATTGTTCATACATTTGTAACTATTCATGAAATTAATTTTAAGCTAATGTGTATTAAACTTGCCAAACTCGTCTTTCTTAAATAAACTAAAAATCTAGTTCCTGAATCCTCTATGGTAATCGAGAACTAGTGCACTTTTTCTATTGGAATAATAATTGGAGTCAAATGGGTTTTTTCTTACTTTTCCTAATTAATAAATAAATTAAAGTGGCAACTCCCAAAATACTTTTCAAAATCAACCAATCTGAATCCGAGGGTTCCGTCGTAAGTACAAATCCAAATGAGCATTTCGATTCTCTCTTAGCAGATCGGACCGGTGCTCGAATGAGACCTCACAAGAACACTCGTCCATAGGGGGTCCCTACCCTCCCCTATAAAAGGTAAAAGAAATGTAAAGAGAAAGGATTCTCACTCACTATTCTCACTCTCCTCTCCATACTACCTCACTGATTTGGATATCGAAAGCTTTCCGGAAGGTCAACTTTCTGGAGCCATTAATTCTCTTTTTCTCTATTCACATATTCTACCCCAAACCGAACCTTCTATCAACAATATTGAGTGATTTTGAACTCATCAACCACCTTTTTATCCAAAGCTAAATTATACTCTTTTTTTGTACTAATTTTTTAAATTGTATGATTATCGAGTCAACTAGTCACGGATCGTGCAATATTTGTTTTATTTAATTTATAATTCTTAAAATATTTTAATATGCACAAATTATTAGTATTAATATTTTTAGTAAATATAATGTTTTGATAATTTTAAATATTAGTATAATTAAAATATATGAATCAAATCTATCATATATGAGTCACTTAAAAAAATTATATGTATTATTCTATATAAATTTATATTTATATATATAATAAAAACTGAATTTAATAGTAATTTAAAAAATTTGTGTAAAATAACTCTAAAAACTAAAAACTTATATGAAATCACCTCAATAATTTTTTTTTCGCATCATTATATTTTTATAAGTTCCAATTAAAATTTGTACAGATTAATACATATAATATATTTTTATTAATTTTTTAATCGGTCTGCATATAATACTTGGCCCATATATATAATATTTAAATTTAATAAAAATAATAATAATAGTTCGCAAAATATAAGCTCACCGCTCATTTTAATTGTGACTTATAGAAACACTGTAATATGATAAATTTAGTTTTTGAAAGTTAACATATGACAAAAAAATTTACACAACTTTTGAGTTCAATTTTAATTATATATATTGATTAATTGATTGATATAGATTCTGAGAATTGGCTTTAGCAGTGATCCGAATCCTGAAATTATTGTGTATGAATCCATCAGATAAAAAAAAAAAAAAAAAAAAAAAAAAAAAAAAAAAAAAAAAAACCCTAGTTATTGAGTATCTGAACAAATTATTGATTTCAAAATTTTCATTTTGAATTTTCCCCTTGAGTTGATAACTTGATTTCAAAGTGTTTTTTTTTTTTTTTTTTGCAAATTATTTTTTTCATACGATCATCTTATTTATGGATCAGAAAAAATAAATATTATTTAATAATAAATAACATTAAGTAATATTTGGAATCACTATAATATTCATGCTTAAGAAAAAAACAAGGAATAACAACTATATTCATATTTATAAGGGAAAAAAACATTCATTCCAAAAATTTAATTACAATTTTCTTAATTAATGTTATTATTTTTTTCAATTTGTACAACACATTAATAGGGAATGTAATATAAGATAAACAAATTTCAATGGTAACCACTAGTAAAATTTTACAAAATAACTAACATTTATTAGTAATAGCTACATATTAGATTTAGCATAAATAACATTAACTACTAACTATCAACAATAGCTACATGTTACCAGCTATCACTAGCAACTAAATGGAAATTGAGTATCAAGGCTATAACAATTTCGTCCTAGGTAATGATAAGAATTGATCTTAAGATGAAATGGGAGTAAGAATATTTTGAGGGCTAAAAAAACAAAAACAATTAATAACAACAAATTCATGAGGGGATGTTAAAGGGAGAGCTACCCCTGTTGTGTAGTCTATTTCGACCCATTAGACTTTCATTATAAAAAATAAAAAAAAATCCATGAGGGTAATGCAAGTTTTGCTAATAAAACAGAAGCAAGTCAATAGCACTAGAAGTCATGGTTAAAAACAGCATAAAAGCTGAATAGAAGGAGAAACATTTGCTCAAAAGCAGCTGGCGAATTCCTTTTTGGACATGCCATCTCAACAGAAAGAATAACTACAAAACAGGAAAACTGTTTCTAGTTCTATAACATAATTTATTGAGGAACTGTACATCTATCAACAAACAAATTAGTGAAAGGATATCATCATTGGGGTTGACAAATGTTTCAAGAAACTATAGACATACAAATCTATGCAAACATTGAAAGCTTCAACTCTCTGTCTCTTCTACTAGCTTAAGACAGTTGGAAGGCAGCTAAATAATAAAAATAATAATAACAAAATGCAACTTTAACCAAAAATTTTAAAGATTTGTTGGCAGTGTTGTTTGAACTGTTGTCGAAAAAACCACTATATTCAAAATTTTAATTAAAAATCATTAAAATTTATTTTATGGTGAATTTAACAATGCTCCTAAACTACTTTTCCCCACCAACATTTAAAATAGTACTTTTCTGGAAAAACAGTTTTACCACAATACCAAACATACTCTAAATATCTCGTGTTTTTCGTGTATTCTCTGTTAGTACTTTATAAACTTCTAAGTAATCCAACAAGTGTCTTGGTGTAGTGGTAAAGCTGAGTGTCTATGTAAAAGGGTACTAAGATTTGAATCCCACCAGTGAAAATTTCCCCTCTCCTAGAATAGAAATAAATGCATATAGTTCCAAGACCAAATGATTTAACTGATGATAGAAACACTTTTCTTCATAAAAAAACTTAGCTGCAATTTATCTTCATTAGGAGCCTAACTTTGCTATGACCTAAGAATCTATCACCACCAATAATTTCTAGAAACAACTATTTCCAAGCACCCTTGTACTAAACCAAACAATCAAACCATTAATTTATCGTTTAGGTATGCTTAAGAAATCATCCTATGCCACAAAAAATTCCATAGTACCAATTAAAGTGTAGTTAGAAACCATGTTAGGGGCAATCAAACAAATAAAAACATAACCAGATTGATAAAACGTGAAGGCTAATAATTTTATATCAAGAAGAAAAATGATATTATCTAAGAGAACACTTCCGATACATAATCAAATCTCCTATGAATCAGCAAATTAATATCTCCTAAGAATCAGCAAATTAATTACAATTTCAATTATGGGCTAAACATCTATGTATTTAATTTTGACTTACAATATTTTTGTACCCAGCTTCTTCACGCATCACATTGAAGGCAAATTTCAATTCATGACCTGCTTCTGATTGTCTAGGTGCAATACTAGCTGGCCAAGATTTGATTTGAGATTGAAGGAAGGAACTGAGCCCAAGCATTGCCCTGAATGGATTGTGAGATTGTACCACTGCCTGATTGAGTGCAAACAGACTTGGGCCCATCATAGAGCACAACCATACTGCTGTTGATTTCTGATGATGTTGAATCCTTGACCAACCAGGAAGAAGAAAGCTGGAGATACCTATTGTAGAGTGTCAGTGCAACTGCCAGGCCTTTTTGACTGCCTCTGAAAACAACCAGGGAAAAAGCAGAAAGCAACTCAGAAAGAGCACAATAAGAGAGTAAGAAGCTAATTTTTCATTACAAATCATGAAGTAAAAATTGGTAGTAAGAAGCTTCTATGACCATATATTGTTTATTTCCCATTGTTTATCCAGCATAAGTTTCTGATATCAATGGCAGTTGAAATACCATCCCTACCTAAAGCAAAGAAGCTTACAAGACTATGCTGCTTTAACAATTACAAGTTAAATGATTCAAAAAAATAAAATAAAATTACAAGTTAAATAAATAAATAGAGAATCTTATAACCTTAGAAATATATTCTACTCTTTATATTTGAAAATATGTGTCTGGAATTACCTCGAGAGTCAGAAGTTTATAACACTACAATAAATATCGACAAGATAAGGATTTAGAAACTATCCTACAAGGTAGCCATTCTTCTTATTTTAGCCCACCAGTTTGCAGACATGAACTAATTACAAAGTCATATTCAATTTCTTATTGGTGGAACAACACATCAATTCACTAATTTAGGTCTAACATTTTGTAATCTACACTTCCTAAGTTCTACAGCTATAGTCTTGTTCTCCAGGAGCTATAGTCTTGTTCTCCAGGTACTATACCACGAATCATGTATTGATATAAAAATGATTTCCTAGTCTTTGACTACATAATGAAGCATGGCCTGCCAGAAAAAAAGGAAAAAAAAATGGGAGTGACAAGCCTCATTAAAAGACAGACATCCTGGCAACTTCGCAACTAAAAAACAAATAATAAAAACATTGAATCAGCAATAGAGAAATGTCAAATGTCAAACCTTTCCCTCAAATTTAGAACTTTGCTCCACCATATGACGGCCTCCATAAAATATTTTTCTAGCTTCCTTGCATCAATCAAGAGCACGCTTAAACTTGGCATACAAGCATCCTTTGCATAAGGTGTCTCAGATACCCAAGGCTTTGAAGCTGATCTCTGAATAGCGTCCAACACATCTGAATTTACATAACTGTTTAATTTTTTAGAGCAGTCTTCAACAGCCGCAACAGCATAATTGGTTAAGTCAACTCTGACTAGCTCTTCAACTCTTCCCTGCAACAAAAGTAAATGAACTCAAAGATGCTTCTTTGCCAAGAGATTTTCCCATCCCACAAGTTCCACACTATACAATTACACAATAAACTATGGATTATTTCCATTAATTCAACCCCTCTACACCCCCCCACCCCCAAACCTAGAGAGAAAAAGAGAGATCTTACTAGAATTTGTAAATGATAGAACTTGACCTGACTTGTATAACACAGGTATCATGATGAAAATGATCAAGGGAGATTTAAGTTAAACAACCACCAGATATGTTTTTCAAGTTAATATTGTAGTTGCTAAAAACCAAAATCGGAAGATTATAACAAAGTAAAAGAGATGGCCAAGAAGGGTTAAAACAGTAAAAGGTGGTTCCGAGGAATGTTAACAAATGTATCTCATGAGCCTTGTTATTCACACTAGCTGAATAATAACTTGAAACCTCATGAACCAAGTTAAGAAAATAGAAGCAGCTGGTTGGAAAATATTTAACATTTGTCCAGCTATCATTCCATTATCAGCTACAGCACTTTGATCAATGCCAATGAAGAATAGTCATAGAACAAGTTCCATATTTATTGATAAACTTAACTATTA
Source organism: Vernicia montana (assembly GCA_949750685.1). NCBI lineage: Eukaryota > Viridiplantae > Streptophyta > Magnoliopsida > Malpighiales > Euphorbiaceae > Vernicia > Vernicia montana. The sequence continues at coordinate 4,314 of CATKHJ010276675.1, read as the reverse complement.
ACTAATACTTAAGAGTGTGCTCCAAGCCCATTTCAGCAGCTGATTTCCCCACAAAGTCACATGGAACTATTTGAATCCGTGTCTTGTTTCATTGAGTAACCGGTTCGAAAAATTTGTTGCTTGAAGCTCCTCGGACAGAACAAAGTGCAGTTAATTTAACATTTATAAAGTTTGTAAAATTCGGTAGGCATACAAGAGGATCTTGTAATGCAGTGAGGATTTTTATAGGCTAAAACACGAAAGAACAGGTCTCACGTTTTGAGGACCAATGAGGATGGAAAAATCTAGTATTCTTTGATTTCTCGATACATCCTACGCCAAGATCCCGATACTTACAGCATATGCACGACGCATACATCATATTTTTCTATATATTCTTTTTTTTTTCTGCTTATCTTGTCCGTTTAATTAAACTCCCTATTTCATCCAAAAAATCAATTAGCAAGCAAATAAATAAAGCATTCATTAAAAAGCAATTACAAATGCTATCAGAAAAGTAAACCAACCTTCACAATTACATGTGCTGGGACATATATGAATTTGCACAAAAACTGGTGTACAGTTGGTATTATAAAAGGTACAATTTCCTCAAAACTTGTGTCAGCATATTGGGTCCCTAGAAAAGCAGTCTTAATTACTTCCTTAACTTCATCCTGCCTACATTTTTTTGCAACACCATTATTACAAATTTACACTTACCAAAGGAATAACCAAGGTTGAAAAAAGAGGCTTACCCATGAATCTCAAGGTTTGAATGTGGAAATAAAACCTTCAACTTATAAAATGATACTTTGTCTCTATTCCCTTCAGGGATAAAGAAATGAAAGAAAACCAGATCTGGATATCTGAAGCATCAACAAGAGAATAAAATGAATTCACAAAACCATAAAATAAAATAAAAATAAAAATAAAAATAATAAAAAAAGTGAACTCGGAAGATTACAAAGAAAAAAGAAAGAAATTTTAACAAAATTTTCTGCACTAGATTCAATTTAATCAGTAATTGAAATATCAAGAAAAGAAAAATATCAAATATCAAATACAACATATACATGCAGAAGGATATACATGTCATTATCCAGACCTCAGCCCTCATGGTCCATAGACAAGGTCATTACTGACCCTTCAAATAAATTCCAATTTTTTTGTGTTATCAAGTACTGACATGGAAATAGAATACCAAGATAACTAAACAAGACTATTAATTTGAAGGATTAAAACCAATAATGGGCTAAATTTCCAATAAAAAGAAAAGAAAGAAAGCAAGGACCTGGAGCTCGACAGAGTAGAGTTGGCAAGAACTGCAAGAAGTCTAAGGTCCAAGCAATCCATCCAAGACACAACGTGCACCCTTCCATCATCATCTCCAGTTCCACTATCACGATCCCTTGAAGCCCCAAACTCAATCAACTATATATAAATACCATAACCAACTTCAAGATTTTATCCCAGAAAAACAAAATTCAAGAATATATATAAATATATAGGATGAACGAAATGATGTAGGCACTTGCAAATTAAGAAGAGAGTTACCGGAGATGAAGAAGTGTTAAGTGGGAGCCAGTTTCTGAGAGGATCTGAAGGGTCTCGAAAATGGGTTGCTGGCAGGAGAAACTGGACAGAGGCCAGTAGCAGGATTAGTCCAAAAGCTAGAAATTGAAACAGGGGTCGTATGTTCGGAGCCGAAGCTAAGGCCGGAGTCTGAAGTGGATGTCCAGGAGTGATGGGGTGGTCGTCATATGGTGGTTGAAGGGATGTTCTTCTGTGAGTCGCAGAAGAACTCGATGGTAAGTAGGCGGAAGACATAGGCATTGACTTCTTCCTGATTCCCTCTCTTCCATTTGCTAAGGAAAAACAAAATACTACTCTCCAACAATCATTTTTACTAGGGCAATGCTAGGTGTCTCTACTCGAGACAGTTTCCAACAGTTTTTTTATCTGCGCGCATTGTTAAAGCAGCGTGACACTAGCACTGTACCATGCCCTTGTTTGACCTGCTGTCCTGCTACATTCCTTTTATATTTATTTTTTCATTTATTTCGTATGATTTTACTCGTTTTATATATATATTTTTTTATTTATTTTATTATTTTTGTATCTTTATGTAATGATAATTTAGATCCATTCAAATAAAATCCTAATAAGATTTAATCAACATTAATATCTTGTTTGGATAATTCTAAATTATAATTATATACAGTACATATATAATTACATGAAGTAAATAAGAAAATTACATCAAATGAAAAAATTCTTGGTAAAAAAAAAAAATTACATCAAATGAATAAATTATATGAAATAAATGAAAAATTATATAAAAGAAATGCAGCAGGGCCTTATTACAGTGCTAGACGCTACTATTTCTAACAAAAGGTGCCACACTTGGGTTTTTCGTTTTATGTGCGGCACTTAGGTTTTTAGTTTTGGAAAATGTTTTGTGTAGCGGCCCGCAATTGAAACAGTAGGTTAAGACAAAATAATTTTATATCTAACATATATTTAAATTATAAATAACTTTTTTTTTTTAATCTTTATGAGTCATGCCCCATAAATTAAATTATCTTTGTAATTAAGACTTTTAAAAATATTTTAAGAAACAATTTTATATATATAATATATATTTTAAGAAACAAGTGTAATTTTATATATTAGATATAAATATATATTTTATATCTAATATATATTTTAATATATCTAATATATAATTTAAAATATATATATTACATATATCTAATTGTTTAATATGACATATATATCTAATATATATCTAATATATTTTATAATTTAAAATAGATATCTAATATATATTTTATATTAGATATATACAACCCTATGCATGTACAAACAATCCATACCAATCCAAACCCTAAACCTATTTGCCACCCCTAACTAATTAAAAATGCAATGTTTTGTTGTTTTCAATTTTATTAAACATTTCATATTTCATAATTGTAATTGATAAATTAATATATTAATAATTTGCGCACCTCATAAAAAAATATAAATCAATTTTCTAATAAAATAATTAATTACTTATAATATGAAAATATTTTTATCTTTAAATTAATTATATTATCTTGATACTCAAGATAAATAATTATTTTAAATTTTATATCCAGTTCAAACGTATTTATAAATTATACTGTAAAATTAGACAAATATATTATTTTATTTACATACATACTCCAAAAAAAATCATGTACTACCAGAAATAATATTCTATAAATTAAGTATAAATTGGCGATAAATTTATGTGTAAATTGGAGTTGTTGAACCCTCTAATGTAGGACTATAAATTGGCTATATTTAATAGATTATCATCATACCTTTACCTCCATATTTATTGGCATGTGTAGAATTTAAAATAAGATTATAAGTGAAAAATATTATAAAGTTGCAGCAACAAAATATTTTTGTATGAAGTTTCGAAAAGTGAAAATCAATATACCGGTTTAAAGTTTCAATTAATTTGTTTAAAATAAATAGTATATAAGAATTATATAAATTATAAAGAAAAAATATATGAATATAAAAATTTATTTAATTGATAGTTAAAATTTGTTGTTCAAATTTAATTAAGGTCATCTATAATCATAATAACTAATAATCGGTATAAAATTTAAATACTTATTACTTTTTATATAATTAGATATTTAATAAGTATGTTTGAAGATAGTATAAATTAATTTCAAAATAAATAAAATCCAAAAACTAATTTTTTTATCTAGCTACAAAATTTAAAGATTTTAAAATTTGAAAAGTCAGCCCATGACTACAATTTCATCTGATTTCAATATCTTCCATAATTAGAAGTATTAGTTAATATACAACTCCATTGGGAATATTTGTTTTAAAAAAAATTCTTATAATTTTTATTTGGCATAGTGTTAACTGATAAATAAATAAATATTATATGCAAATAAACAAATAAGTCATAAATATAGATTATATTTAAATAGACTATATTTAAATTTTAAAGAGGGATGTTAATATTATATATAAAGTAAAGTAAGTAAATTGTACGATTAAAATGAACAATTATACTATTTTTATGTCATAACGTAGTGTACCAGTAACAAAATGTACAGCCGGAGTTCTTATAAAATAATATAATTAATGTAATAGTAATTATAAGTTGACCTAGTGGCTAACAACTTGCTAATTCATGTTTTGGTCAAAAGTTCGAGCCACGAGACACATTTTTTTTATTATACAAATTCATTTATTATTATTATTATTATTATTATTATTATATATATATATATATATATATATATATATATATATATATATATATATATATATATATATATA
>CATKHJ010276554.1:0-10834 GCA_949750685.1 Vernicia montana | reverse complement strand
ATCACCTTCTTCACTTTAATTTAATTTATTTTATTACATTGATTTTATTCTAATTAGTTTGGAAAATGTGTGACTTCCCTAGAACCCATAAGGGCTAGAGGAGGTATCCCCTAATTTGGATTTTTATTGTAATTTTAACTTATTTATCTTTCTTTATTATTTCTTTATTATTTCTTTTATTTACATAATCATGCATTTGTTATATTGTACATAATTCATGAAATCAATTTTAAGTCACTTCTATATTAATTGCCAAATTTAATTAATTAAAATGAACCGAAAACCTAGTCCCCAAATCCTCTTTGGTTTTGAGGCTAGTGATATTTTCCTTTGGGATATTAATTGGAGTCAAAATGGGTTTTTACCTTATATTTTTCTAAATAAAAATAAAGTAAGGTGGCGACTCTAAAATATTTTTCAAAATCAATCAATCTGAACCCGAGGGTTCCATCGTGAGTACAAACTCGAATGAGCATTTCGATTCCCTCTAGCAGATCGTACCGGCACTCGAGCGAGGCCTCACACTATATATATATACATATATAATATATATAAAAGAAAATATATAATATATACATAAGAAAATTCATTTTTATAATATATAATATATTTATAATATGTATTATAAATATATGTATACACATGTATACATATATGTATATGTATATATGTATACATATATACATATATATGTATATATGTATACATATACATATATGTATGTGCAAAGGGCATACGTAGTGGAATAATTTAAAATTTTTATTTCCTTCACCATGAATCACCTTAATTAATTAACATAATTCATATAAAGATTAAGTAATTGTTGCTTACCGTAAGTTTTAAAACTTGTCCCTTCAAATTGTTATTCGTCTTAGTTAGGTTGTAGCAAATCACAAGCTATTCAAATTGGATAGCAATAACGAAAAATCCATACAAACAAAGATTAAAAAAAATGCAGAAAATAATTTTCTTGCGGATGAATTTTGGTGGCTAAATTTGAGTGCTAACTCAAAAGAATTTTTCCCTTTTCTTTTGTTATTAAAATCGGCAGCAAAAAACTTTGTTTTAGTTCCAACAAAACATGACATTTATACTGCCGAATTTTTGCCTTGTCTAACAAGGTAATTGATGACAAATTACAAATCAGTCCTCAAACCTTTTAATTGATTCAATTTAGTTCCTAAAAAATATAAATATTTTTCAATAAAGTCCCTACTTGATTAATTCATTTTATATCTTCAATATTTGTCCTATTGTATGTGACCCATTAAGTTCCCATTATGTTGGCAATAAATATAAATTCTAATTCTAATTTAAAATTAGAATTAGATAAATTAAAACTTTTTTAATTTATCATTAATTCCACTAATTAATTAATTCATATTTATAGATCAAGATTGACATCTAGCAATGTGTCATGACCACCCAAGTAATGTAGAATACCATGTGGTTATGGCTACACTTTTCCATACACTACTTGCCATGTAATAAACTCCTTTATCATAACTTATATTCCATATTGATTTTGAGTATAAAATTGTGTCAACTCATGAAGATCAATATTGTTTCTTGATTCCGGAACTTGTAACTCTTATAAGAAAATATTTGAAACTTTTTTCATAATATTTCCTTTTGATTACTCTGGCTAGAGATTTGGAGTTACCTTTTCCTATAAGAGGTCGTGGAATATAATTCTCATACTATTAGGAGTGATAATCCTTTATTGATTATACACAATCTTTATATACTTCATATAGCACTTAATTTCCATGATATGAGTAACCCATATTGAGCAACAACCATTAGAGTTAAAGTACTATAATCCATATATAAGATACCATGATAATCTCAAGTCTAAGGATTCTTACATAAAGTCGTCATAAAAAGATACGAACAATGACACTTAAATAGTTTTATCCATTTGTTATCTCTTAGTAAGGTCAATCCGATGTACTTGTTCATCCTAACAAGCGTCCACATATTTATCTAAGTGTCACCACACCATAGTCATGAGATCAACTACTACTTTCTTAAAATAGTGACATAATATGTGCTAATCTTTCCATATTAATAATGTCCAGTCTTATTAATACCACGACTAGGGATATTTAAGAATATAATCTTTATAGTGTAATAGAAATCTCATCATCATTATCTCATATGATTTCCTCTACACAATTAAATATTGTATGGACTTTATCAATATAAGCATATTAATATTAAGCTCACAGATAAAAGAAAAATGTCAAAAATAATATTTATTAAATCACATGAATAATGTTATTACATCCCAAAATTGATTGTCTTTAGGGAATAATAATTTCAAAAACCTTGTGTATATGCTTTTAAATCATGTTTAAATCTAAAAGGATGTTTCATGAGTCATATATACCATACATGTTACTGTCGTAATTTTATATTATGTTAAAATGGTTAGTTTTAATGCTCTAACATGCAAGATGGCATGTTTAAGCTATGTTTTGATATTTTTGCATCAAAATTGTTCTTAAATCAAATCATTTTTCTCATTTAGACGCATATAAGCTATTTCCCTCTTTGTGTTTCCTTGTTAATTTGCTTTCTTGAAAGCTTAAGTATGATTATTTATACTTTTATGATAATTCTTTATAAGAGTTATGATTGTTTGCTTCCAAAATAGTTATATGTATTGCAATATGTGTTGTTTGTTTGAGAATAACCATGTAGGATTCCCTATGGAGAGTTAAATAAGCCCAATAGGGCTGATAGGCATGCTAAGGCAAATAGGCCTTGTATATTTGGCCCAAAGCAAACCAATGGCTATGAAGAGGCCATTGAAACATTTAAGCAATTAAAGATCATTTCTCATTCCCTTTCTTTAGTATAGGTGTTATATAAATTATTAGGTTGTAATAATTTCTCTTTCCCTTTATTTATTAGGGTGTTGGATGCATACTTATATGGAAAACATTTACCTTTTGATGGTTTGCGTACTTATACTTATTAGGTTGTATAGAGGACTCATTTCTCTTTTCTTTTGTTTATGGTTAGTCTGCCTTTTTTGTGTGAATCTTTATTTTAATAATGTTTATATATCTCATGTAATTTTGCATATATAAAATGCTCATTGATTAATAGTATATCCAATTTCTCTTTTATTAAAATATTTAGCTTAAGTTGAAGCTGGTTGGGATGACCAGGTGGGTTAAGGTGCCTAACACCTTCCCCAATTCGTATTCGGTTTCCTTACCTAGATCTCTAACTAGTTAAGGAGGCTCGGTGCTCTGCTAGGGATACAAGTTGTCACTCATTTTCTAGAGGAAGAAAATTCTTTTCATTTGTGGTCTTGGTAACACCTTAAACCGAGTGGCAACTTCTTTTCTCTGGTTTGGTTTATCCATACCGTCTTCCCTAAGGTTGTGAGCCTAACAAAACCATGTCGCCATAAAGACACCACAAAAGGTGTAGGACCTTATACTATATGACGATATGAACCTCACTAGGGTGAGATGTTGACCTTTGTGGATGTAACGATGCTTACCTCGCTAAATGGAACTGTTGACCTAGGTGGATGGAACAATGTTGATCTTGCTAGATGGAGGTATTGACCTTGATGGATAGAACAGTGTTGACCTCGTTGTATGGAGGTGTTGACCTTGATGGAGGGAAAGTCTAGAGTTGGGCATTGGAGCAAAGACATAATCTTAGCCTCCATGGCAAAGACAAATTGCATTAAGAGTCTACACTAAGCCTATGGCCTAACATGGGCCATCCGATGTTTAAGTCAACATGATTGCATGTACAGAATTAAAGACTTGGGGAAAGAGTGGACCTAAGGATGATGTCATTGCTTCCCTGAGTGAGAGGGTTTCAAAGGCTTTCACTGTGACCTTTTCCAGTAGGGAATAAAATCTTTGGGCAGTGGACTCTAGACAGTGACTAGCTCAAGAGAAGAGGATAGCCAATGGTGGATGATCTAGGGGCTGCTTTGTTAGAGAATGCTTCTTGGAGTCCAAATGGCTCGGAAAGTGTACAATGTTACCTTTGAGAAGGTTTTTGTTCTCTAGTGGAAAAGGAGCATCTTTGTGATGAAGGGTGTTAGCCCTATAGGCTAATTCCTTGATTTTTTTATAATAACAAATATAGAAAACTATATGGTTGTATATTTGCATGCTTTGTGTTAGAATTAATTTGCAAGTTAGAAGAATCAGATTACTTGAAGTTGGCCTACTGAGATATTCAAATTAGCTGACCAAGCCTTCATGTGTTGAGAATAAGTTGTCAAGACATTTCAAAGATAAACCAGAAGACTACACCAGAAAGCTAAGGAACTTCAAGAGAAGATTTATAGAACTTAAGTGAGTAAATTAGTCCTTAGTTTTCATGTTAAATAGTTTAGATAAAGTTTTGCCCAAAGGAATTTATTTTTCTAAAAATAAGTTTTTAGAACTAATAGTAAGGTTGTAAAAGTAAAAATCAACTTTTGAGATCTCTGGTATCCAACTAAAAATTAGATGACTTAAAATGTTTTCTGATATCAGAAGAAAAAAAATTAAATTACTAAACCCTCTAGTTGAAGTCTCCTAATCTTTCCATCTCAAATGAAAAATGATTTAGCTGAAGTCAGTTAACCTAGGAAATGTGGTCAAATGATAATGATAAACTGATTTCTTTTCAAGAATTAAAAAGAGTAAAATAGGGAAGACGTCGCTTTTAACAACATGCAGAAAAGTAAAGTGGTCTGGACAGATAGGTGTCTGACTCATTAATTAAACCCACATTTTGTCTAATTGACTTACAAAACAAACAAAACAGAAAGTTGACCAGCCCTGAACCCAAAATAACCTTTGTCTGGAGGACTTTTACAACAGACAGCTATTACCAATTTTTGAATTAAAAATTTGCCCTCTCTTTTTCCTTCCAACTGATAAATAATTTTTGCCTATAAAAAGGCCACCTCAAAACTATTCTAAGACGATGAAGCTAGGGTTTTATTGAGAGAACTTAAAAGAAAATATTTTTCAAAGATTTCAAAATCTTCATCCATGTGTGTAAACTATTTTATCAAAATTCTTGGTAACTATTTTTTATTGAAAAATTCTTTTTGGGTAAAGTTATCTAATCTATATAGGTTATTTTTATGCGAGTGAGTTTCAAACACAAATTTTTAACTTTGTAAAGGTTCACATAGCATCTTGAAGCTAGTGAGAGGTTGCAAACACCAAGTGAAGTTTGTGGGTAAGAAAGTGGGGATAACTTTCTTGAGTGGTCTTCTAGATGATTAAGAGCTGTTGTAAAGGCTTGAATCTAGCCTGTTTAATAGAGTTGTTATAGTAGAGAGAAATCTCAAAATGTATCTTTGAGAACTGGATGTAGGCAAGCAGCCGAATCAAGATAAATCACTATGTTATTTCTTCCCTATCTCTTTTACCCATTTGATTTTACTTTAAGTTTGCTATTTTCAATAGATTCACAAAGTTACCTGCTTCATCTTTAAAATGTGTTTGTAAAATCTTAAACTTGAAAAAGGAACTTGCTTTAACCGGAATCTAGTGGTATAAAGTGAATCCAACAAGTTCTTAATCATAAAATTCTTTTCACTTCACTCTTAAAATTTTTAGTACTGTGAATGTATAAATTAGTCGTCCAATTTTCTCTGAGCAGAATTAGTTTAAGACTAGTGATAGACATAATGTCTGACTTGATCACTTGGCAACTGCAATGAAGTTAGTCGTCTAATTGTTCTCTTTCTCAAAACATTCTTAATATGTTGCATCCTAAGGCTTTGTGTGCATATATATAATTCATATCTTTCATTTTTATTTCATACTTAAAGCCCTATATAGGACCAGAAGTGTTTTGGTTTGAAAGTTTGCAAGAATTTTTAAAAGAAGTTCAATTTAGACTGAACCACCACCCCCCCCCCCCTCCCCTTTTTTTGGACTATAGACACCTAACTCACATTTGGTATCAGAGCAAGTCTCACATGAAAAGGCTTAACATCTTTGAGAAAAGATTAATGGTTACGCCTAGTGCTCTAATACCTGAGGGATAATCTGTCACCAGACCTCCTTTATTTAATGGGACAAATTATTCTTTGGAAAACCATAATGAGAAATTCCATCTTGTCAACTAATATAAATGCCTAGAGAAATATTCTTGAAGGACCTAAAGTACCCAGGAAAATAGTTGGGGAAGAACAAGTGCCTAAAGAAGAATTAGAATACACAAATGCTGACTGGAGATTAGTCCAGCAGAATGCTAAGGCCATAAATATACTACATTATGCTTCAGATCTAGTGGAGTACAATAGAGTATCATCTTGCACTTCAGCAAAGCAAATATGGGAAAAACTTAAGGTGACGTATGAGGGAACTAATCAAGTCAATGAGTCTAAAATTAATCTTCTTATGGGTGAATATGAAATGTTCTAGATGAAACCTAATGAGAATGTAGCTGAGATGAATACCAAGTTTACTGATATTGTAAACAAGCTAAAATCGCTTGGTAAAAATATCGTCGAAGCTATGCTAATGAAAAAGCTTTTAAGGTCACTACCTAAAGCTTGGGAATCTAAAGTTACTATGCCAATAGAATCAAAGAACTTGAACATCTACACCTATGATGAGCTGAATGGATCTCTCTTTACATTCATATGAGAATCCAAAATCAGAAGACAAGAAGAAGAAAAGGATCGCCCTTATGGTGGATTCAAGTGACTATAGTTCTAGCATTAATGATGATGAAGAAATGGTTGCACTAGCTATAAGAATGAAAAGATTCTTCAAGAAAGGTGGAAGGAAATCAAAAGACCATTCAGAAAACCCACCACACCTAAAATGGAGTCTGCTAAGAAGGAGTCGCTTGAGTAGTCTACTATGAATGCAACAAGCCTGGACATATCAAGCCAAATTGTCCACTACTTAAGGAAAAGTTACAATTGCAACCTGGAGTGGAAGTGAAGGATCCTATTCAGGAGATGATGATAAATCAAATGATGAAAATGTTGCTAATCTGTGTCTGATGGCCAAAATAAATGATTAACAAAAATCAAAATCAGAATCAGATGTCCAAAATGAGGTAACTAAATCTGAATCCATTAATGATGATGATATGCATGATGCTTTTGCTGAAATATATAGAGAGCATAAAATCTTAAGAAAGAAATACTTGAGCCTAAAATCTAAATTTTCAGAAGTAAAAGCATATTATGACAATATGAAAGAACAAATACTTGCATTGCATGTTGAAAATATGAAAAATGAATTTTTTGCTTGCAAAAATTGAGCGTATGAGTAAAGACTTGTCAAATGCTATCAATAACAATGAATTGAAAGTAATGAGATTATGAAATATGAAAATGATAAGCAAAAGGAATTGTTAAGTCTTAACAGCTCAATAATTTCAAGATTAGATTGTGAAAGAACTAATATGAAAGGGTGCATTGAAGAATTAAGAAAAGATGTAGCAAAGTTCATTAAAGGAATAAGAAGCACTTGATGCTTTATTAAATGCACAAATCTTTGGAAATATTAATGATCAGAAGATTAAGAAATTCCAAGAATTAATTACTAAACCATCTGCTACACAATTTAAGAATGCAACCTCTTCCAATCATATTTAAACAACTAATTGCGAAATTGGATCATCTTCTTACCAAAACACTAAATGTTTGCATTGAAATCAACATGGACTTATTTTTGAAAATTGCATTCATGTGAGAAAGGTTTGGACACACAACATATCCAAACGTGCTTTTGCTAACCCAAAAGGACCTAATCTCGGTTGGGTACCTAAACCTAAGTAATCCATGCAGGTATGCCTAAGGAGCAAGTGGGAATCAGACAGCTGGTACATTGGCAACGCTTGCTTTAGGCACATGACTGGGAACCACTACAAGTTCTCAAGTCTTAAAGAAACTAATAGAGGCTTTGTAACGTATAGGGACAAAAGTAAAGGAAAAATCATTGGTAAAGGTGCAATCAAGTCAGATTTGCTAATAGAAGATGTATCACTTGTAGATGGCATGAAGTATAATCTACTATGTATTAGTCAATTATATGACAAAAATAAAAAGGTAAACTTTGAGTCCACTCATTGTGAGGTACAATCTATACATGATAATCATACTCTGTTTGTTGGACCGAGGATTAGCAATGTATATATGATTGACTTAAACAAATGCAAAATGAATGAGAAGTGTCTAATTTTAGTTGAAGAAAATAGATGGCTATGGCATAGACGATTAGGTCATGCCAGCATGCATTTAATTTCAAAACTGATAAAGAAAGATTTAGTTTCTGGTTTGCCTAAAATTAAATTTGAAAAAGATCATATCTATGATTCATGTCAAAAAGGTAAACAAACTAGATCATCTTTTAAACCTAAGGCTATTGTTTCCACATCTAGGCCACTAGAAATACTACATCTAGATTCATTTGGGCTTATTACACCTAGAAGCCTAAGAGGTAAAAAGTATGCATTTGTCATTGTAGATGATTTCTCTAAATTCATATGGATACTATTTATGTCTTCAAAAATTGATGCATATGAGTCTTTTGAACACTTTTGCAAGAAAGTACAAAATCAAAAAGGGTATTCTATAACCTCAATTAGAAGTGACCCTGGAAGGGAATTTGAGAACCAATTATTTTAAATCTTTTGCAATGACCATGGTATCACCCATAATTTTTCAGCACTAAGAACACCACAACATAATGGGGTGGCTGAAAGGAAAAATAGGACTATAGAAGAGATGCCTAGAACAATGCTTAGTGAAAGAAATCTGCCAAAATACTTTTGGGCAGAAGCTACCAATACAGCTTGCTATATCTCAAATAGAGTGCTAATTAGACCAATTCAAGGAAAAAACCTGAGTTATAGAAAGAGAGAAAATCCAACTTGTCATACTTTCATGCTTTTGGATGTAAGTGTTTCATTCTAAATAACAAGAAAGACTACCTCAGAAAATTTGATTCAAAATCAGATGAGGGAATATTCCTAGGTTATTAAACTAATAGCAAAGCATATATAATGCTTAACAAAAGAACTCTTCTTGTAGAAGAATCAATGTATGATATTTTTGATGAATCTAACTATAATCTATAAGAAAAAGATAAAGAAAATGCATCAGATAAGGAGTTTAACAGAGGAGATAAATTGGAAGAGAACAGTGCTGAAGAAAACAATAAAAGAGAATCAGATCTAGAACAAGTAGATAACCAATCTAATCAGAATGTTGATTTGCCTAAAGACTGAAAATTCAATAAAGATCATCCTAAGGAGAATATCCTTGATAGTCCTTTGCAAGGAAGAATGATCAGAGCTGCACTAAGGAATCTCCACAGTAATGTTGCATTTGTTTCTCAAATTGAACCTAAGACATGTGATGAAGCTCAACTAGATGATGACTGGATATTTACCATGCAAGAAGAGCTAAATCAATTTAAGAGGAATAAGGTATGAAGACTAGTGCCAATACCAAAGAATAAAAGTGTAATTGGCACAAAATGGGCATACAGGAACAAATTAGATGAGCAAGGTAATGTAGTAAGAAACAAAGCAAGATTAGTTGCCCAAGGCTACAACCAATAGGAAGGGATTGATTTTGATGGAACCTTCACTCTAGTTGCTAGACTTGAAGCAATTAGAATGCTTTGTGCATTTGCAGGCTTTAAAGATTTTATTTTTTATTAAATGGATGTTGAGAGTGCTTTTATAAATGGTTTTCTAAATAAAGAAGTATATGTTGAACAACCACCTGGTTTTGAAAACTATGAATTTCCTGGTCATGCTTTTAAACTTACTAAAGCTCTTTATGGTCTAAAACAAGCTTCTAGAGCTTGGTATGATAGATTAAGTAAGTTTCTTTTAGAAAAAAGGATTTTCAAGAGGAAAAGTTGATACTACTCTTTTCATAAAAAACCATGCTCATGATATTCTTATTGTGCAAATATATGTAGATGATATTGTCTTTGGGTCTACTAATTCTCTTTTATGTGAGAAATTTGCCAAAGATATGTAGGGAGAATTTGAAATGAGTCTTATGGGTGAGCTAAATGTCTTCCTTGGATTGTAAATCAAGCAAGCTAAAGATGAAATTTTATCTGCCAATCCAAATAAGTTGGGGAGCTAATAAAGAAATTCAAATTCAGCGATCTAAAAAGCATGGGAACCCCAATGAGTCCATCAACCAAAATGGAAAATGATGAGAAAGGAAAATCAGTTGATTTAGAGCTATACAGGGGAATGATTGGATCTCTTTTGTACTTGACAGCCAGCAGACCAGATATCCATTTCAGTGTTTGTCTATGTGCCAGATTTAAGTCAAGCCCTAGAGAATCAAATCTAACTGTGAAGCCCCGCTCGAACGCCCCTCCTCTAGCTCGGGAAAATGCCTAAGGAAAGGCTAAGCAATTTTTAAGGGAGGTTAGGTACGAGTTTCGGTGCTCACGATTGAAAGCGGTTATCGCCTCAGAAAATTGATTTGATTTTTGAAAAGGATTCGGGAGTCACCACCCTAATTTATTTAAATGGAAAAATTAAGCAAAATTCCAATTTGACTCCAATTTATTAATTTTTGATTAATTTACCCAAGGATAAAAGTCACTAGTACTTGAACCAAGTTGAGTTTGGGAACTAGGTTTTTTGGTTTTAAATAATCTCGTTCTGGCTCTTTAGTTTAATTTGACTTGAAAATTGATTTCATGGATGACAAGTATTAATGACGATTTATTATGCATGATCATGGCATATTTATGAAATATATGAAAAAATAAAGGACAAGTATTTAAACATCCACAAGTTAAGGAGAGTGTTCTCTCTAGTCCTTATGGATTCTAGGAGAACCACAAAT
>CATKHJ010276498.1:0-12852 GCA_949750685.1 Vernicia montana | reverse complement strand
TTTAGATCATCAACATATACTGCAATAATAATAGAATCACTATGTGGTCTTTTATGAATACATATGATCATAGTGTATTATTCACATATCCTTCTTTCGATAAGGATTCAATCAAACGATTATACCACATATGTTCAGATTGTTTTAATCCATACAGAGATTTCTACAATTCAATGTAATTCATGCCACATGTTTGATGTGCATTTATTTCTATTATTTTTAGTCCTTCTGAAACTCTCATATAAATATCATTTTCACAAGGCGCATATCAAATCTTTCTTTAATTGCCATACTAATTAAGTAACGGAACGTTATCATATTCATAACAAGAAAATGAGTTTTCTCATTAGTTAATACTAAGTCTATGTGAAAAACACTGACAACTAGTCTCGCTTTATATCTTACCACTTCATTATTCTCATTACGCTTTCGGACAAACACCCATTTATATCCAATTGGTTTCACATTTTAGAGAATCAGCATAACAAGTCCAAATATCATGCATTTAAATAGCGAGTCTAGCTCGGCCTGAATTGTCTCTTTCTATGATGGCCAGTCATGTCTATGCTGACATTCATATTCATAGGTTTTGGATGCAGATTTTCTCTTGAGGTAGCAAGAGCTACTATTGAGACAAATTCATCGTCGACGATAAATGAATTTCTATCAAATATTTCTCCTGTATCACAAAATTAATTGAGATCTCATAATTTTTATTCATATGATCATCAACTCCAGAAGTCATATCTGGAGGATCTAATTGTTCCGTTGTCTCAGTCTATGTCTCATCATTGACTATAGCTCTTTGATTGAGATATTCCTCTTCAAGAGGCTTCTCTTCAGGAGATTCTCTTAATGACGCTGTTTTTTTTTCATAGGTTTTTATCTTTTAGTTTTAATTTACTATTCACGCTTCTGGCATGTGTTGAGCTCAATTGATTTTCTATTTTCAAATTAATTGAGATCTCATATTAGCAGCTGAAATATGAGACTTTGTCACACTTTTAGTATTTATAAATGCATTTGGCAGTTAAGTTGCAATTTGTTGCAACTGTATTATTTTATGAACTTCTAGTTCATTCAGACTTGTACGTGGATCAAAACTGTTTAAATGGTCTTCCTTTCAGGAAATATTTCGATATTTTTTAACACTAATAGGTGCTTTTCTCTCCTCTAATGTCGGAAAATATGTCTCATTAAAATAAATTTCAAGTCTTTTATATGGACTCATTTTCACACATTGAGGTGGTATTATTAGTACATACACGGCACAACAAAAAACTCGCAGATGAGAAATATTAGGCTCATATCCATGTACAAGTTATAAAAGGAGAGTATATATAATATGCATAATGACATGTCATATCAAACATTCAAAGTTTTATTATTGAACTTCATGTTCAATGCTTGAACTGCATGTTTAACGCAACATATTTTTCATATATATTAAAAATAAAATAATAACGAAATAATTCATAAATTTATAATGCACAAAATAATTCATAGATTATATGCACAAAACATAATCCAAATAATAATAATAATAATAATAAATGCAAAATCCTATCCAATTACTCATTCAGGAAGTCTACATAAAAATTATTGATATTAAGCTGAGTTGTGTCTTCTATGTGAATTGTTTCTCTTCCAGAGTTCTCATTATCTACCAAAAATATTTCACTTTTGAGTTTTGACTTTTGATAATTTTCAATAAGATGTTTCACTTACATCCATTATTCATGTAGTTATCTACAACATTCACTTTAGGGATCGTTGTTGTACAAGTGGGTCTAGCTTGATGATTTCTCATTAGCAATTCATTATTCTTTTCAATCATTAGAAGACAGACAATAAGTTTAAAATATTTTGTAAATTTTCGCTTTCTATATTGCTGCTGCAAGAGCATGTTAGAGGCATAAAAATAGTATATGTCTTTTATTGCATATTATGTTCTGTAACTTTATCACTACACAATTTCAGTTGTGAAGTAATTCTAAATATGATTGAATTGTATTCTAAAGATAATAGTATCATAATTAAATCAGTCTTCCAAAAACTTATAAACAATTTATTTAGGTTTTCAGGAACTTAGGATCAATTTTTCAGGAATTTTATATTTTATTTATTTATTTATTTAGTTATTCAAGAATTATTGATAATACTAGTTTTTCAGAAATTGTATTAATTTATTTAATTCTATAGGAATACAAATTCTTCATAAACTACATATGATACTAGTTCTTCAGGAACTAGAATTTAGAATACAAGTTCTTTAGGAACTGTATTAATTTATTTTAATTCTATAATAATTTTAGAATACAAGTTTTTCAGGAACTATGTTTACTTAATTAAAATTAAATAATATCAAATAATAAAATACCTTCAAATTTCCATGAAAAAGATGTTAATGATCTTTCAAATGTAGCTTAAAAAAAATAGTAGAACGAATTCGTGCTGATAACGTGTTGTAAATCGGCTTATTAGCACAGCGGATCAAAGTCTATAAAAAGAAATATAAAGCAATAAGGTAAAGAGAGAGAGAAGAAAATATGTAGAAAGAAAAGGGGTTTAAACTCTTATTATTAGATTAACTCTAACTTCCCTTATATAGAGGAATAGTTAAGGTTTAGTGTATACAATATTACTGAAATAACTCTATACTATAATTTCTGTAAAATATATACTCAAGAATGTTT
Source organism: Vernicia montana (assembly GCA_949750685.1). Classification (NCBI taxonomy): domain Eukaryota; kingdom Viridiplantae; phylum Streptophyta; class Magnoliopsida; order Malpighiales; family Euphorbiaceae; genus Vernicia; species Vernicia montana. The sequence continues at coordinate 10,156 of CATKHJ010276498.1, read as the reverse complement.
AAGTAATATCCATATATAATAATTTATTTATAACATGTATCAAATTAATTTTTTTTAATAATTAACTAAATAAAATTTAATAACTACAAAAAATTTATTTAAAAATATATATCATTTCAAGAAAATTGAAGTTATTTAAATATAAAAAATATAAAATTTCGAAAATTGTTTTTAATTCGGAAATTAAAGAACAAAATGGGATCTTGCAATTGCATTCTATTATCAATTTAGAGCAAAGCAAAGATTATCTAAAAGTTCAAGCTGTTTCCTTTGATAAGTAATAATAATTAGTATTACAACCAGCAAGTTTACTTTCCATATGGCAAGCTAAGAAGGCACTATACAGTATACAAACACACACACACCCATATATATATGAAATAAGAAGAAAAAAAATTCTAACATAAACCTTTTTGCTCTAGGATTAATCAAAGAAACTTTAAAGGATTTTGATTTTTTTAGGAACACAATTGCAAGGAGGAAGAAAATTTTGGGACCTCCATGTTTCTTTGTCCCAACTCATTCATAAGTTTTTGAAAAGAAATATCATATTATATAAATAATAATATGAATATCTCATATGTATATATATATATATATATATATATATATATAGGGAAAGAGAGCTAGAAAAAGGAAATTTATTTGCCTATGAATCCCAAAACTTTCAAAACTTTCAAACTATTGGACCTTCAAGAATATACATATATATATATATAATAAAATTATAACATGTTTTGCAAAGAAAAATTGCTTTAATGTTTACATCATAATCCATCATTAATCATATATATATATATATATGGAAGTAGTTATCAAATGACAGTAAATTAGAGCATAAAGGTTAAATCTTTACTGATTTTGACTAGTTATTATCAATGACTTAATTGATTATCTTTTTCCATTCGTTGAATATGTAATTGGATTATTTCACTTACAAAACTAATTAGTTAGATAGATAAATAGATAGCCATCATTTAAGATTGCTTTATTAACTATAGTATGGGCAAATGATAACCCTCTTTTTTATTCATACAAATCATAATTAACTTACCAAATAATTAAAGAAAATGAAAGCACTCAATCTAATATATATATGTCCATATATAAGTTCATATTTGTTACAAATTAATTAATTTATATTATATGCTCCATTTAGAAATAATCTATAAATTTATAGAATTATATGTATTCAGCACTGCATTTAAAAATAATGGCAATATATGAACTTAATTAATTAATTAATAAAATATTGCAATCATATAGTAATTTTGTATGAGTATATATAAATAAGTTTGGATTATTTAGATACACTTGATATAATTGCATAACCTAGTTACTTGCAATGCATACACACACATGTTTCCATAATATAGGAAATATCACTTCAAATCATCTAATCTGCATCAAAAATATGTATCTAATAGCTAAAAACCAAAAGAAAAAAAATAATTAATTAATGTTGGTTATAAGCAATGTCATGTAATAAAAGAGAATCGAAATCCATCAAAAATTAAATCTAAATACATCAATATATTATAACAATAACTTTCTTTTATTATTTATTTTTTATGAGAAGAAATTAAAGGGTGAGGGAAAAAAGAAAAGAAAACCTATATAAGTGTGTAAGAGAAAAACTATAATTGAGGTCCACATAGAGAATACAAAATTTTGACAACCCCTTCCCCACAAAGCCAAAGTTCCATATTAAAAACCATAAATAGCTCCATATATATTTGTCATTGAGAAATGTTTGTTTGGAGGATCATCTACTATTACTATACTAAGTGGTCCTAATATTATAGGGTGGGCTATAAATATACATATATCCCATATAAATTAACCTTAAAAAATCTTGACATACCCACTCATAGACTTAATCTAATGATAATATATCTCTCGATTGAGCTATATAAATCTATATTAAAATCCCTCATTCTCCAATATTAAAAAAAAAAAAAAATCATAATTTTCTTGTATATATATCCCATATATTATGAGATATATAAACATACACTTTTAATTAAGTTGAGTTCTGAATTCCAATTAATACTTCATCTTTATTTTCATGGGACAACTGCTATATATATTTAATTATCTCTGCAATATTTCAATGAAGTTAATTAAAGCATTCTTGTTTTACAATACTCCATGTGCATAAAACATATATATATATATATATATAATTTTTTTAATATTAAAAATTCTTAAAAGATAAAGGAATTATTGATTGATATTTGAATTATAATCTTTTACAATCCTTGATGATTGAATATTAACTTTTTTTTTTTTTTTTGAAATAGATTGAATATTAACTAATTGAATATCATATTTTTTTTTCTCCAAAAATTCGGTATCTAAAATTACTACAGGCTCCGATTAATCTAAATTCGAGTTGAGTGGAACCACAAGAGTAGTAAAACTCTCCATCAAGAGTTTTAAAGCAGCTACATCCAAGGCTCGAACTCGAATTAAACTAGAACAACTCCTTAACAGTTAATTTACGACTTTTTGGATAAATTTACTCAACTATATATATATATATATATATCATCAAGTATCCCTAAACGAATCACACCATCTACCTTAATGAAGAGAGAAAAAAAAAATCCAATTTAATCAACATATATCTAACTAGTTAGAAACTTAATTAATTGGCACTGATTGAAACACAATCATGACTTTGTTGTATAAAAAATTTAATAAAACCGAGCCAATTTAGTATATACTTAGCGTTTGCAAATTAAATATAAGTATCAAATGATGGATTATGGCCCCTCCCCCGCCCTTTCTTTTATATATGCTAATAAAACAATAATAATTAATGTTTGATAAAATTAATAACTATAACCGTAGGCCTCAGAGCTGGCAGAATTAAAAAGATATATATTAATTATGAAAGTTATTGTAAACTTGTAATATATATATCCTCTAAATTTTTATTTTTTTTTAATATAACTCTAACTGAAATTCGAATTTAAAACATTTCTCTTTAAAAATAACTCGAGTATCATTGAACAAAAATTTATTGTTTTTGGCTGTATTTTTTATTGTGATATAGTGAATATAAATTTATATATAATGTCTTTAAACTAATTGAAAATCCAGAAAATGATGCATATTTGTGGCAAAGTAGTAGACAATTAAACTTATGGGGATTATTGTTTGGTACGTCTTAGAATTAGAATCCAAGTAGAATATGATTTTAAAACCTTATGCATCTATTTTCAAGTTCATTTTTTAAATAATTAAATAGAATTTATTGATTATATTAATTATTATACTTAAAAATATATAACATCTCATTAGAATTATTCAAATGTAAAAAAAATTAGAATTTTTTTTTATTATTAGTGTATCAAAACAAAAAAATAGAATCATATTCTTAGAATAAGATTTTATTTCCAATTCTAGAGTATACCAAGCATACTTCTAAAGTTTAACACAATTGATAATATACTTATTAACTAAGTTTGATTTTAAGGATCAACACAAATAATATAATTTTTAAATGTACAGACCAAGCGTGGAGGATGCGCTTTTAAACTCACTTGAAAATGAAATTTAATATTAATTTATGCATAAAAAGCTACCTTGTGAATATTTTAATTAACGGACTAAAAAAAAATTAGTAGTAGACAATTAATCCAACATAAATTTATAAACAAATCCCAATTATAATCCAAGAAGCCAAATGGAAATTGTGTAGGGAAGCCTAACCCTAACCCTAACCCTAACCCTAACCCTAATTTGATAATACTGGATTAGAAATTGAGAGAGAGAGAGTGAGAGAGGAATTAATTAAGGGAGAAAAAAATAAAAATAAAAATAAAAAGTAAAAAAGGGGAAAGAAATACATAGTAAGGAGAAGAGAGGAATCCCAAAGTCCCCCAACAAAGGTGCAGAACAAAGGCAAAGGGCAAAGGCAAAATGAAATGATTACTTGAATGGAGAGGATGGGACCCACTTTGATAATCTTTCCTTTCTAATCTCTCTTAATTTTTTTTGACTTGGGATTGGGTCCCACCTCGGCCTCCATTGTCTTTATGGATTGAATGATAAAAAGAGCACCTCACGTGGACTCTGAACCAAAGGGTCTGTCCAACCACAATAAAAAAAGGAGCCCCCCTTCCTTCATTCACTATTTTTTATTTTTATTTTTATTTTTTTTATTTTATTTTTCTTCTCTTCTTTTTTTTTTTTTTTTAAAAAAAAAATATTAATTAATTAAATTAAATTAAATTAAAAGCCCTCCCAAGCCCAACACATCAACAAAGCAATTTCTTTTCTAAAAAATTTTTTGCTTTTTAAAGGTTACCCATATAATTCCCACTCATTATCTTTGTTGCTTAAAGCTTGCCCTCTTGCTCTTATCCTCTCTCTAAAATCAATTTCTCAAGAGAGAAAAAAAAATTCTTCCAATTTCTGGGCATCCAAACAAAACACACACACACGCACAAAAAAAAAAAAAAAAACCATAAAAACCCTCTCTTTCTCTATTCAAAGAAGACCCACAAACACAAACAAGATTAAACTAAAAACCCAAATTCCTTTTTTTTTTTTTTTTTTTTTTAATAAATAGTAAATAACAAAGCCATTAGAGAAACCACATATTTTCATGCTATCATGGAAGGAGGTGATGATCAGCTCCACCACCACCACCACCACCACCATCACCACCGCCCTAACTTCCCATTTCAATTACTTGAAAAAAAAGAAGATGAACCTTGTTCCTCTTCTTCTCCTTACCCTTCTTCTCTCCCTAATATCTCTATTACTGAACCAAACAATAACAATACCAATAATACCCAGCTAAACCGTTCTTCTTCTTCCTCTCTCCAAATTGTTCCTGAACCTTCCAAGAAACCTCCTCCCAAACGAACCTCAACCAAAGACCGACACACAAAAGTCGATGGACGTGGCCGAAGAATTCGCATGCCAGCTCTCTGTGCTGCTAGGGTTTTTCAACTAACTCGTGAACTGGGTCACAAATCTGACGGTGAAACAATCGAATGGTTACTTCAACAAGCTGAACCAGCCGTGATCGCCGCCACCGGCACTGGTACTATCCCTGCAAATTTCACTTCTCTTAACATATCTCTACGTAGCTCAGGTTCAAGTATGTCGGTTCCTTCTCAGCTAAGATCGGCTAGCTTTAGTCCTAATTTTTCTATGCAACAACGCCACCGAACTTTATTCCCTGGAATTGGCCTTGAAACTTCCCCATCACCTACACCAACATTTTTGAATTTCCAGTCTAGCAATTTAAATGCAGTGCTACAAGCTAAACAGGAATTGCGAGACACTACTTCTTTGGATTTATCATCTGAAACTGAAGAAACTTTAGGAAGGAAGCGAAGGCCAGAACAAGATTTATCATCGCAACAACATCAGATGGGTAGTTATTTGTTGCAATCTAGTACAGGGACGATTCCAGCTACTCATAGTCAGATTCCGGCCAATTTTTGGATGCTTGCTAATCCTAATAATCAAGTTATGAGTGGTGACCCAATTTGGACTTTCCCATCTGTTAATAATAGTGCTTTGTATAGAGGCACTACGTCTAGTGGTTTACATTTTATGAATTTTCCTACCCCTGTTGCCTTGTTGCCAAGCCAGCAATTGGGTGGTTCTAGTAGTATTAGCGGCGGGGGAGTTGGTGGCGGCGGCGGCGGCGGAAGTGGTGGTAATAGTGGTATTACTGAAGGTCATTTGAATATGCTTGCTGGATTAAATCCATATCGGACTACTGGTATGTCGGAATCACAAGCAAGTGGCTCACACTCGCACCACGGCGGTGGTGCCGGTGGCGGAGATGATCGGCATGATACAACAAGTCATCACTCATAAAAACACTATATCATCATCATCATCATCATCATCATCCCCCACTTGTGTAGTTTGATTTGTATAACACACGTGAGGTTTGATTGTTCTTGAATTTGAGTTTTGTTTTCCTTTTTTTTTTTCCTTTCTCCCTATTTTTGGATTAATTATTATTCCAAATTTTTTTTTGTGTGATTAATATGGGGTTTTAGGGTTTGATCAAGGGATGACAATATTATTTAACAAGGTTATTTGGCTGGTTTTTGATAAAAGTCTCATTTGGTTTCTTTTTCTTTTTTTTTTTTTTTTAATTATTATTATTAATTAGTATTACTACACAGTATCTCATCATCATTGTTTGTGCAATATTTTTATTTATTTATTTATTTAATTCAATTAAGCTTTAATTCTGTTGGAGAAATTGAGCTTATATATAGCAAGTCTCCTACCAAACTAGCAATTGAATTCTCTTTTTTTTTTTCTCTCTTTATTTATATATAAATAAATATGGGATATGGGATTGTGGAGGTGAAAAGGTTATAAAACAGTGTTACTGCAATGTAGAAAAAAAAAAAAAGAAAAAAAAAAAGAGTTCATTCTGATTCTAAATCTCTGCCATGAATCTCAAGGTTTACTGCATCAATGATTAAGATTTTTCAGAGAGATGGGGGGTAATAGGACTGTGGGGTCCAGACCTTATCAGTTCCAGGTGTTGGCTCAGGTGGTGGGACCCAAATGCTGGTCATTGCCCTAACCAATGTACAATGTCACTGACAAACAGGTGGATCATTCTCTCTCTCTTTTTATTTTTATTTTTATTTTTATTTTTATAGAGAAAGATGGATTTTTGAAGAGTAGTTGTTTTGCTGGCACCATAGAGATCGGTGGTGGGTGTTAATGACCCTACCTATAAGAGAGGCATGGCCCCCACTCTTTTCTTCTTTTTATTAATCTGGACCGTTTGTTAATTTTGGTTGGGGCCCAGTTTTCTTGATAGGCACATTGAATGATTGGGTCTCACTGAGAAATTTGTGGAATCTGGAGTTTCATTCGAATCATACCCCAACTTGTTACTCTCTTCGTTTCTCAAATCCTTTTCTTTCTTTCTTTCTTTCTTTTTTTCTTCCTTCTTGCTACTTGCTAGTTGGCAATTTGAGCTTTTTCTTTTAGAAGAAATGTTGATGTATTATATTTGAAATTATTAATCTTTTATGTTACGAAATATCCAAGAATTATTAACTTTTTTTTTTTTTAATTATTATGAAACAAACATTTAATTATAAAATTATCTTATTTTATGAATAATTAATTGCATATATATATATATATATATGAATGATAATCTTGGCTCATTTCAGTGAATAATCGTCTAATCCGATCTTAACGAGTCAGATAAAATCATTTTCATGGAATTACGAATATTATATATATAATATTTTTAAAATTTATTTATATAGTTGTGTTAAATATATTTGTTTATAAAATATTTATTTTTCACTCTTAAAAATTGATTGAGTATACCCAATTCAACCACTTCAATATTACATGAGTATTTCAAAACCAACTCATATATAGTGTATGCTCCAAACATTAAGAAGAGAGATTTTTTTTTTTTAGTCTTTTTAATGGCCTAATGAACATTCATATATGAGCAGAGCAACTCCCAAAATTAATGGATGGTTATTAATTTATTTTGTTGTTTTCTAATCTTATAGATGAACATCGTTATTATTATTATTATTATTATTATTGACAAAAAGTGGATTTGTTTGAATGAGATTTCAAATTGGTATCACTTGAATTAGGGGGTGAAGGTTTATGCAATTAGGGAAACTACCCTTTATATGAAAGTGAAGAACTGAGGAGATGAAAGGGGGAAAATTATCAACCCTTTGTCATTCCTATTATTGCCTCGATAGGAAAATAAAGTGAGGGCCACACAAATATCTTTTGTTTGTTATTTTATAATTTTACAAATTGTTAAAAACTCATATATATTTTTATACATTATTATTAAATATATAATATGCATATAACTTTATGACTATATTGAATTTAAATATTATTAGATAATTTTTTAAGAAAAAAAAATAATAACTATGAGGATTAATAGTATATCTCCAACTCCAATTAAAACCAAACTTTCACATATATATTTTTTTAAAAAAAAATATTATAATACATAAATTATTTTAAAAAATAATAATAATGCAAAAATACATTTCTAATATTAGGGCAAAATTAGAGTGGAATAAAAGTGTTATTTAAACTCATCTTAATTATTCACTATCTTTGAGGCAGTAGGAATTATTTATTGGATTTAAGGTAGATGGAAATTGACATTGGAGTGATATAAAGTTGTCATCTCTACCACCAATTTGATAGAACATAAATTAGATTATACAACATATATCGTTGTAGTTAAAGTCAATTTAATTAATTGTTGCATTTCCTTTTGGGGTGTATTCAATTTCATGAAAGAACAAAAATTTGCAAATCCTAATTTCTTAATTAGGGATCAGCCATACATAAATTTACTTAATTATATATATCCAAATATATTTAAAAGAAAATTTGGTAAGGAAATATGATAAAATTTAAAAAAAAAAAAAAAAAAAAACATAGAATATTGTTTACAATACAAAATTCAAAAAATGAGAATTTTACCTTTTAGAAATAAAAATAGAGTTCACAATCAATTGTAAAAAAAATAATAATAATAATAATATAATTTCACCCAATTTAATATATTTTTTTTTTTGTTTATAAATTAATTCATCAACCATATGCACATCTATAATTTGAAATAAAATTTGTTACTTGAAAGCATTGGAGTAGTAGTGCCCCTGGCCTCAAGGACATTAATCCAATTGAATAGCAAATGTTTTTGCATTTATTATTATTTGGTGTATGCGTGGGAAAATGGTGTCAAAACCATCATAGCTAAAAAGAAACCATTTCTCTTTCGTACTCATATTGCACATGGATATGAGCCATTTTGCTACAACCAAATGGGCCCTCCAATAAAATCTTGTATCCCTATAATAGAATGATTAGACCTTCTAATCCATTTCTTGTTATATATACTTAACAAACAAGTCGGCATCTGTTTAGGAAACAACTCTTTTTTTTTTTAAGGTGATTCTATACAATTTGGCCCATAAAATCTCTTAATACCATTTTGATTTGTTAAGATTAATTTGGGCCCATAAAATCTCTTAATCCCTTCTTTGATTTGACGATTATGTTGTTTGAAACACAACCATGTGCTTGCCTTCTGGCATTTAGGCTGCAGGTTGGTTGTTAGTATATAACATATTTGTGAGTCAAGACCCACCAAAACAACATTTCCAAACCCACCCCTCAAATGTTTTGTGTCTGATCTAACTTTGGAGGACACCCATATGGTGCCACATTTCGACGCCTTGCTTTTAAATCACTGAACCGTTCAATCAATAGTTCAATGATCAAATATTTTGCTTATTTATATAATTTAATCAGAAATTAAATTACTTCTCACTTTTTCTGTCTATGATATTTTAAATCGTAAATTTAATTTGAGCATGTATAAAATATTTATTACATGAGCTCGGAAGTTAAATGAAATGAAAAGAATGAAAAATGAGATCTTCCCTCTATCATCATTTCAACATTTAAACCAAGCAATAGCTCCTATAGGCAATTACTGGTTTGGTGCCCCCCACATTTTAATAGTACCTTTGGTCAATGTGTCCCCAGTACCTACCCAAAACAAATGCATGCAGGGTAATTGAGTAGAGGCTGCAAGATGAGTGAAAGAATCTTTTATATTAGTTAACTGGCATTTCAGAATTTGGCTCCTCATGTGTAAGGCCAATGTCATTTCAACAAATAGTAAATATCATAGTTCTACGCTTCTAGCCACACTGTATAGAGTAACGGAATTCCTTTGCTGTTTTAAAACATCGTTATTTCAAAACACGGATGTTTGAAAACTTCTTGTATACACTTGGTTTTTTTTTTTTTTTTTCCTAATAAAAAGCTCATATACTTTTTTTTTTTTTTTTCTCTTAAGATATATAAAAAGAAAAATTATTAGATAATATATGAACATATTTTCTTTAATCATATAAAAATGAATTCATGTCCACTTTAAATTAAATCATATTTATATGGATTTACTTTCATATAAATAGAGAAAACATGCTCTCGTCATATTTAATAATTACTCGTATAAAAAAATTAAAATATAAAACTTCGCAGTTAAAAGACAAGTTGATTATGGGTCTCACTTAATTGAAATTATATATAATATAAATTGATGTGAAATTTTGATTATTTAATAATAATT